>JAACJT020023431.1:0-22781 GCA_009936485.2 Gymnarchus niloticus | reverse complement strand
GAGGAAAAGAGGAAGGCCAAAGAGGAGGTTTATGGATGTAGTGAGAGAGGACATGCGGTTGGTTGGTGTGACAGAGCGGGATACGGAGGACAGGAAGAAATGGTGAAGGTTGATCCGCTGTGGTGACCCCTGATGGGAGCAGCCAAAAGGGAATGATGATTCTGATATTATAGTTGCTCATATGTGGGGAAAAAACTATTCCATTTGCATCACTCTTAATTTTACATTGCATTCCAAAAAAAAAAAAAATGAGATTTTCGGCTAGAGGAAATAAAAGAATCAGTTACTTTCTGAAGGCTTGCGGACACAATGTGAAGTGAAATTTGTTTAGTTCACCCAATATTCAATCCTCCATTTACAACCTTATGAGCTGAAACTTTTAAACTACTCAATGATAAAGAGTGACCTTTTTTTTTTTTATTACTGATTGGTTCATTCTTGTGAAAAGGAAGAAATTTATAGTTGTCAGTCATTTTCTATTAGTAGCAAGTAAAGCACCCAGCAAAGTGACAGAGGTTACTTGCACAACAACCAATTTTGGTGTGTGGGAAACATGGTTTGGAACAGCTCATAACTCACCTCACACCACTTATGTTCCAGCAATGACCACAGGTCACATGGTACAGCCTCCATTTTCCATTATTGAGATATTTGTCAGTACTTTGTGAAACCTCATTTGCCCTTGTTTTTATCCCTGCAACATGTCACAAACCCTGAGGCCAATACTAGAGATTCTCTTACAGGACTAATCAAAACGGCAGGTAGAAATATAAAAACAGCATGGAGTATTATGTTTGTTATGGGCATCAAAATGAGTGTGGCCTCAGGTTATCTATAAAAGCAGAATTGTTTTGACCAGGTACAAATGACCTTCATGGGAGCTTATGTCTGATGTTCTAACGACAAATACAAGTTTCACTACAGGCATCATCGTGGATTTGGCGAGAACTTGAAATCGATGTGGCAGATATCTTGCAAATCCATCCATGCAACTGCCGTTTTCACAGAATAGACCTAAAAATGCACTTGGACTGTAGACCGTGAAAGCTATCAAAAACAAATTAAGTATGCCATGCCGTACCTGCCACAATCAAACGAATCAGATGAATGATGTTTGTGGATTTCTCAAAATTCGGCCTGTTTGCTGATTTAACACAAAGCTTTCCACAAAGAAGGATGACTGAAGTCAGTCAGCTTGTAGATAGTGATATTCAAAATAGTTTAATCTTCATTAATCTATTCATATAAATCCCCTTCCTACAAGAAGACCCTGTGTCCTCAGTCACAGTGCAGTAAACACAAAACCAAATTATAAAGGTTTTTAAAGCCTGTGAAAAACTGGCTGGCATTCAGATTTATCCACAACACATTTATGCTTGGCTGACTGTCAACAATCATCAAAAGCAAAAAAAAAAAAATCATAGTTTGTATGCTGTGATAGAAGTCTTAAGTTCCTGGGCTGTATGGCCCGCTGACAAGTGACTTGCTTATTTTAGCTGGTGCTGTTATTCATTATGACACTGATGATTGATCATTCACTGTAACTGAAACAGAAAACCCAAACTGTGAGCAGACAGGCAATGCTTCCCTTTTGTTTGTGTTTTTTTTTTTTTCCCTGTAATACAAGTATGTTTCCTTCAATAAAAAAAATTAAACAAAATAATTATTGTCATTGAAGGTGTATATTGAATGTTGAACACAGTGTCAACTGCCCAACATTATCTTCTAAAGTGTTTTGGTAAGCAATGCTTGTAATCAATTAACCTAATGACATAAAATTCCAGCGGATGAGTGAAAAAGAGCCGAAATGGAAAGCGAAAAGGACCGGGATTTTCAAGTGTCTAGATTCAATAGCAGATAGTAACTGTCCCAGAAACTGACAGGAACACAGAAATGTAAACACAAGTAAGTATGTGGCTTCTCTGACCTTCAGGGAGATGTCCTCTATGGTCTGGATAACTACTGTAGTTCACCACATCCTTCACAGTATGACCAAAAATCAAAAAGAATTTGTAATGCTGCCAGAAGCATTATTTCTCTTTCACTATAGACTAATGACAGAAAAGGTTAATCCAGCTGTTCACTAATTTTGTTTGCATTGTGCCAGGGCATATCGGCCTCTTTAAATGGTTAACCCTGCTGACTGAATAATTCTTTCTGGTGAACTGTTAGAAGTTAGAACAACCTGTTTTTGCACTTCCTTTTTGGAAAAGGGTGCAGGGCGAGCTTGTGATTGTAATTTTCTTTGGCGTGATGATGTCTTTGGGGGAGTACAGTTCATACTAGGGAATTAGCCGTTTCACCTGGAGTGACTGTATGGCCCCAGGATAAGAAGAAATTGAAAATTTCATTCAAGTAATATGGATTGCTGCATTTGGAAAATCCAGGAGATGGTCAGATGAATCTTTTGGTATTTCTGCAATGCATTGTATTCCATTGGATTTATAATAAGTATTATGTTTTGGATGTTTGTGTCAGATCTGCACCAGCACTCCAGATCCCTAAAAAGTGATGAGTTTTGGGTTTTACCCATATACCTTGTTTTCCTTGTTTAGTTCTACTTTTGCTCTGATTACCCTCATGTGTCTCACCTGGTTCCTTTGTTACTTAAGTCTTAGTTCCCCTCTTGTCTGGGTTGAGTGTTTGTCTTGTTCAGTTATGTTAAATTTGATTTTGTTTAAATCCCGGTTATTTAGTTCAGTTAGGTTAAAATCGTTATGATGTCTGCATAGTTTGTAAGGGGCATGACCAGTCCTGTTTTTAATCCCTAGTCTTGTTCCTAATGCCTGGGCTGGTAATGCCCCAGCCATGTCTCTTTGTCTTGTGCCTATGATTTTAGCCTTGTTTTTTTTCTAGTTTATATTTTAAGCTTTTTCCTTTGTGTTCATGGCCAAGCCGTCGTGTTTTTTTTTCCCCTTTGTTTATTAAGCCCTGTTTGCACTCGCACTTATGTCCTCACCCTCTTTGGATCGTGATCCCACGTCCTTAGGCTTTAGCTGCCCGTGACAGTGTGACGCATAGGTGCCAATTTAGGGGGTGCTCCGGTACTTGAGCACCCACAGAGAAATCTCCAATCTAGAAGTAATACAGCACAGGAACTAAGATTCAAAGTTGGCGACAAAGCAGTACTGACACTTACAAATATTTCCCCATCACATAACCCCTCAGTCCGGCTCGCACGATTTTGGCACTCCTCCTGGAGTACCAGCATTTTGGGCACTTAATGGCAAAAAAATAAATTACCGCCTACAACACACCTTAAACAGATGGTGGCAAAAGGTAAAATTAAACCATATGTTACAAATAAAGACACAAAATGCAATGTATAAAATCTATAATAAGCACAATTAACAATCCAGAAGTAGCAGTCAAATGTAGGCTTTACAGTTTAGTGGTTTATTAATACACCACCTATATTTCCTTTTAAAATGTTGGTATATCATTCCAGAACTTTCTAGAACACCCTAGAACTCTGCGATATATAGATGATTATCTCCTTACTCTGTGGATGCTGATGGGTGTTTTCCGGTGCAAGTCCAGTTTGTCATCAGATAGATGTGAATGGTTAGTCTTGGACAGAATCCCGTAAGAAATCTCTAAACCACGGTCCCTCTGGGATCCGGGGCTCAGGTGCTTGCCAATGGGCTCGAGGAATGATAAATGACAGAGGACAGTGTCTTTTATCATAAGCCTGTCTCAAATGCATCAGCACTGAAAGCCATAGAACACCAGCAAGTCAAAACAGTGGAACTTTTTGAAGAAAATCCGGATTTCCCATCTCTCCTCAAAAGTGGTTCACTCTCACAGGGCCATGATTGTGCAGCTCACAGCCTTTCCCTTTTATCTGACTGTTCCAGTATGAGATGATTGGCTATTGTTTTTAGTCATGAAATAAAACACTCAGGAAACCAAAGCAAAAATATTGCAACACAGGACATTACCCAGTCGCACAAGGCAATGGGCAAATGGACGGAACTTGCATCCAGAACAAGGGTTAACCCATGTTTACAAAAAATATCCATTTGTTCCTCTCTGTGTATTCATGTGTTTTACAGACAATGTAGTTTGGTAATCTCCTAGGCACCCCACAATCAAAAGTACGTTTGTAAGGTCCTGGGTATATGTTGGACATTGGACGGAACAGAACGTGCATTTGGTATACTCTGGTGTGCTTTGAGGACATGAAATAGCCATCACACTAGCTCAACAAATTTCTGATGGACTATGAATGTCAATTCTCCCAAAAAATTCAAAATCAACAAGCACCGGAAGAAAAATGGAAGAGGTGTGCAATGTCAACAAGCAATGGAGAGAAAACAATTGATTTCAGCAGAAAAGCAATCAGGTTCCTGGAAAGAGAAAGAGAGGTACTACACACACACACACACACACACACACACACACACACACACACACACACACACACACACACAATCCTTCTGGGTTACCTCACCATTGTCCCAAAGGCAAGGGGTCAACTGAGAGTATGAATCACAGATATGAACTGCACAGCAAATACCTGAGAAATGAATTTTCTTTCTATGCTAGTGTGATGAATGAAATGGGGTCAAGCTTTTTTACATTTGGTCTGTTTTAGGTCAAGGAGTCTGCTGTTCGCTGGAAGGAACAAGTGTGCCCATTCGAGAAAAGACAGGAACTGTTTTCAGTATAATTGAAGTTGGCCTTTTTTCATTGACATGAGAATAGTTTGGCTTGTCCCAAACAACAGAAGATATTTCCACAGCTGGGTAAAAAAAGTAGCCGAGAAAGATTCTGGAAGCCTGCAATTTCTGTGTCTCATATATATATATATATATAAAATCACAAATATCAGCAGTGGCTCAGTGGTTAACACGGTTGCTTCATGCCTTCAGTGTTGGGGGTTCAACTGTCACCTCAGGCTGTGTGTGTAGAGTTTGCACGTTCTTCCCGTGCTTTGTGGGTTTCCTCTGGCTACTCCAGTTCAAAGACACGCATTGTATGCTAATTGGCATAGCCAAACTGTCTGCTGTGTTTGACTGTGCCCCATGATGAGTTGGTGCCCACCCCCCAAGACTGCCAGGAATGGGCTGTAGGACCCCCTGCCACACAAAATAAGAATTTTTCAAAACAGATGGGCATATATTTGATTTACTTGTTGACTACTGTTATAAACTGTTACAGTATGAGAAAATTCAAGAGTGTGAGATTATAAAACAGAGGTGTGGCCATCTCCAAGGACAGGAGTCGGGTGAACAGCCATGTTGTTTTGAGTTAATTTACCGATCCCTTTTATTCACTACAATTGCTCATCTTTTTTCCTCTCTAGTCCACAGCAAGTAGATCCTATCCCTCCTACCGCCTGAGATCGAGATCCGTCAGTTCTATCACTGTGTCTCGTTTTTTGCTACCCTCCTTTATAATCATCTTTTACTATGTCACTTTATAATATAACTGCATAATTTCATACTTTGCAGACAAACAAGAAAAACCACGGACTGACAAAAGTCATCCGTATGGCATGGAAAGAAACTTGCAGATCTGAGTTCAGCTGAGAGAAAGTCAGATGCCGAGATACTAACTCAACATTCACTCATGCCCAAATATGAGCTGATATTATTGAATTTTCAAATTTTTTAATTGTCATACAAGGTGTGAATGAATATGATAAGTATTCCAAAAAGGAGCTGTAAATTCCCTGTTAACTCAATACAATAACAATGTTAAGTTTCATAATTATGGACTTGGCCACTTTAAATACATTGGCAAAGAGGAGACTCTATTTGCCACGACAGCAGCCATAAATTATTACAGCCACTTATGAATAACTAACTATTATGACCTGTATATACTGCATTAATGGCATAATTGATAGTAAGGTCAAAATAACCAGTTTAAGTGGGTGATAACATTTTGAAATATAGTCTATTGGTATTCATAGCTCTAATATATGCAGTATAGCTGCAATGCTGCAGAATCTTCACTGACCTTCACACGTCATTGAAATGCATTTGCTCACCGATTTTTATAAACCTCACCATCTTAATCTTGCAGCTCCATTATTAAAGGACCAAACGCACAATAGTTACAATAGCCATTTGCATGCACTAACCACTTTATCCTCAAATGCTTGTTGTGAGTTCATCCCAGCAGGTCCAGGGTGTACAGCAAACATGCCTGTGGGGTGGGGCTCCCATCCAACACACGATATGATCGTAAGTCTGGGATAGTTAACGGACGGCCGGCAACAAGGCATGAAGCCGGCCTGAATCCAAGAAGGAAAGCATGGGGCAACTGGGAGAACATCCACACAGACGGAGGTAGATTCATACCCTGGGCCTTCATGAGGCAAAACAAGGAAGCTCTAAACCACCCATTGTAGCTATTTTAAGACACTTCTAAAGAAATACAGTAGAGAAAAATAATATGGCACCTCAGGTATAGCACAAGCAGGGGGTGGACAAACAACATGAAAAAGGACTTTGAAGTAACTAAATCACAATTACAAACGTGGTTACAAAGGTGAGTCATAGTAGGTTGCATACCAACTAGCAGTCCATGTCAGCTATAAAGGAGGTCTGACAATCAGTACTTTGATATGCAGGTTTTCAAAGCAATGTGAAGCATCAAAGAGAGTTCCAGAGAGGATGAAGAGTCCATGCAGGGCACAAACACTGTAAAATTATTTAAATGTGTTGAGAGAAACTGCCACGAGCAGTCAAAAATCATGACTACACATCAAACATGGACAAACTGCATAGGCAAAAAGGAACAGCGGTCAGTAGCCGAATCTTGCCAACGGAGACAGATAAACTCTTAATGGAATAGCTGATAAGCACCACAAAAATACATCCTCAAAAGTTACTACACAGTTGAATCAGCACCTCCGTCATCCCATAAAAGCTAAATTGTGAACTTCACAAAGCTGGTACTTAGGGCAGAGCTGCCTTTCGAAAAGAGCTTCTACCCAAGGCTAATACACAAAGACACCATAAGCTAGTATACAGTGCACAAAACCTGGGAAAAATTTTACATTTGCAGGATGCCTTCAGCCCACAGTGTCTTTTGGTATGACCAGCCATCTCAGATTGGGATTCCTCCTTATTAGGTCTTTGATATCAATGGTGTTTTCGTTTCCAGCCCCTGAATATATGCACAAATTATATTTGCTAAAAGACAGTAAAGAGTGACTTAAAATGACTTACAACTTGCCACATCCATCCATCTTCCAACTCATTATCCTGGTCAGGATCATGGTAGCATAATTATTTTTATCCTAAACTTTTTTTTGTCCCTTTAAAAGACAAATTCAATGTGAGGTGAGGAGCATGCTCATTCCACCCTCCTAATACTTATTTACAATTGTTATACGAGATTGAGTTGTGTTTTCCCTCACTCTCAGAAATCTCTCCCAGGCCCTCGATGCCCAACCCTGCATATACTGTAGTCATACCACAAAGTGATACGTGCTTTGTTTTCTTGTGGGGAAACCCAGCAAAGCACCCCAAGCTGATACAAGGGCTGTCTTTCATTTTTGTTCCTCCTTGTTGCTTTTGTTAAGCATTTGTTTTGGTGCCGTGTGGGTTGTGTGTCTGTGCTCATTTCTGGAAGATTGCGGGTTTGAATCTCTTGGCTGGCAAAGTGCCAATATCATCCTTGGTTTCTTGAGCAATACCAGGAGTATTAGATAAATGGCTGACCCTGTACTCTTACCCCAAGCTTCACATCTGTATGTGTATGTCAGTGTGGTACGTGTAGAGCAAGTTGGGACATCCCAATGTACTGACAGATGTCAAATAAAGTTTCATTCATTAAAACCCATCTCCATATAAACTCTGTGTCATGTGGCTCTCTCTACCATCCAAGCACTGGTGGCCTAACAGACCATGTGATTCCCCATTTCCCTTGGACATTTCATTCGTGGTCTAATGTTTTTAGATTGCAATTTGCTTGCTCATCTGTATCCACTTATCTATATCCATAGCCAGATATTTTACTGCTTTAATTCAAGCAAGACATCTTAGGATTTATGCATCCACGTCAACCTACCGTTTCACCTAAAGCTAGCGACACACAGGCATAAAGGGACACATACGAACTGAACGCTATAGTAATCCTATATAGTATTCTGTCCTGTCACCATTTTAAGCCAAGAACATCAGTCTGGTTTCATTACAGCCACATTACAGTGGGACAGACAATTTCATCAAGGCAGGCCGCTTCAATTCTTCTTGATAAATGTGAACACTAAGGGTTGGCCCTTTGTTATTCAGTTGAATGGTTTGCGTTGACTGATTTTTGAATTTGACTGAAGGAAAGCCTTTCTGAACACATCTTTCCATGCTGCATTTCTCCCCCAAGGTTAATGACGCAAGTGATCTGTACTCGTCACCTCCCATCCGAATTGCTCCAATATCTGAGGGACAGGTACAGCGCAACGACATCCTTTCCCTAAGGCTGGGGCTGCTTCCCCTACACAATTATGGCCAGGAAGGCCCAGAAGACCCAGAAAACAAGAGAGGTGGACTTCGCAGGTCAGCCGAGCTGAGAACCACGATGTTAGGAGTCAGTTAATACTGGAGTCTAAAAGCTTCAGTGAAAAGCCCTTGCTAAATCTCATCGGCCAAACCAAACAACAACCTAAAAGAGCATATTGTCCTTTCAGGGTAGCTAGGGGAATAATAATGGAATTTGATTTTCTGAGCAGGTAACACTGAGCTCCAACAAAATTCACTCTGGAGCCTGAGGGCAATAAAGTGAAAAGCACCAAGCCCTTGGAGTCCAGCAAGCATACGAATCAAGGTCCCCGATGAGCAGCAGGCTGACTTCAGTGTACCAGACAATATGACCAAACGCTAAAAGACGACATCCATTTTCCAGACGGACCCCACACTGCTTCACATATAAAGCACCCTGACTACACAATTTTTTTTCCAAGTACAAGTCTCGGGAACAAAACGAGGGACATGTGTGGGAACTCATAGCAAGAAACATTATTACAAGGACTAGACTGTTTCAAGTTATATTTCTGTTTTAGACCTTGTGTACCTGAATTTCACAGACAGTGTAGCTGCCACTAAAGATCACTAAAAACAGTAAAATTGCACTCCATGTTTTTTTAGAGTTCCTTAAAATTGAAATATTTTATTGAAAGCAGTCAAAACATTTTCATTCATTTGGCAGACGCTTTTGTCCAAAGCAACACACAGCAAGGCAGATAAAACATATGCAAGCAGTGGAGGAGCTACCCAAGGTGTAATTGCAGCTGCACTGACTGTCCAACGAAGGACTAGCAACCAAGTGTAGGTTAACACTGGATTATGAGCTATCCAACACTGTCCTACTAGAAGGTGATTCAAAAAAAAAAAAAAAGTTCCAACTTGACAGCACTTTTCATTCTTTACAAAAAAAAAAAAAAAATGCCACAACTGGAGTTTAACAGCTATGGAAGTATATTGGGGCCAATGATTAAATTATATCGATTTTGAGAATAGTCAAATTTATTTTGAGAATAAAGGTGAAATAAGTCTAAATGAATAATGTCAAAATGATTTCAAGAATAAAGCTGGAATTTTAAATATCAACATGAGAGACACGGGGAATGGATGAAGTTAAACTTAAGTAATGGTTTCACAAACAAAGAAATAGTTGGTCATTAGTATTATAACATTGAAAAGATTAAATTATCATTAGTGTTATGGGGTATTTAGACAGGAAAACCATGTGTACTTGTAGGACATGGCCACAGGTAGTGATCATCTACAATGTTATGGAGAGGAATTTATTAGGTGTAACAGAAGGAAAGAAGAACTAAAGCCAGGCCAGGGTCCGATTTTCATTTTACTGAGTGACTGTCATTCAAACCAGTAGCCATATTACCACGACAGAATCTACATGTGGCATTTAATATACAGTAGGTCTACACATAAAGTTAGGATAAGGTTATTAAACTAACAAACGAAGACCATAATTCTGTGTGGACTGGTGTTACATACATGCCTGCCTGAAAGCACACCTCTCCCTTTTCCACTATTCTTCCAGTTCATTATACGGTAGTTCCCCTGGACAATGATATAAAGCTAACAGGTCCTTCTTATCCACAATCACACCACTGGCAGAAGCCTCTGTCCACACCATCTCTCTTCAGATAGGCCTCAGCCCTCTGTTTTTGCCATGCCACCCAAGACATTCCGGATTTCTTAGAGCCCCGTGGAGTGAGCTGAAGGTTATGTCATCAGGGACTCTACGGGAAAGTTTTGCTGTCTGAGTTTCCCCATTTCATTTTACCCGCAGGCTCAGGCACCACATTGATGCTGATGCCCTGTTGCGGAAGAGACCCCAGCAGTGGCAGATACCCCGTCCTCACCTCAGAGGCTGAGCTCCACGCTGCAGACGAGCAACCACGCTTCCTTAAATGTGCTCTTAGAGATAGCATTAAAGAAGCCAGTTCTTACTCACAACTCAATTTAGATTCCCTCTCCGTCCCCCCAACCCCCCAGGAGCTGAGGCACCATGGCATCTAATTGGGAAAACTTTTTTTTTTCCCCCCCAGAGATGTTCAAGCCAAGCTCCTCAGAGCATCTACCAAAATTTATATTAAAGAGTGGCTCTCCAAATAAATCAAACAAACAATGAGCTAAGTATTTTAAATTTTGAAATGACACCAGCTTATGATTCTATCTTGATACTTACAAAAACCTAACACCCCCTAGCAGTTAATACGTTTCTAAAATATGAATTGCATAATATGCCCAGAAATACATAAATGCATAAGACACAGACTGCATCAACAGTCAATACCTTTATCAAGTCAGTCACAGTGACCCAGCACCAAAAAGATCGGGTCCAAGTTGAACGGGACACTGGACAAAATAATCATCCAATTACACTCTGAGCGCAAATTAGTCAAATAAGTCAAATGCATATCACTCCACATGTGTGCACTGAGCTCAAGCTGAAATCAAAACCTTGGCCCTGGATCTGGCCACAGTCGTGTATGGAGCCACAGTAAATTGAAGGAGAAGGTCTTGCTAATAGCAGGAGAGCCAAAAGAGGTTTGCGATTATTTAGCAATCACACTTAACCAAAAGGTAAAAAAAATAAAATAAACCATAAGATAAGAGGAGTTAAAATAGCGAGGGTGCCTGTTCACTTGAAAGCAGGGAGATTTTATCGCATTCTAGTACGGTTACCATAGTCTATACAACTTTAATTACCAGAGCTAATTCCATTCTCAAGGAAACAGTGATAAAAGCAAAGTGTCTGAGGGAAGAAAACATCTTCAGAGTGGACTTCAGTCTTGCACTCGTATGAGGGTTCTAACAGCTCCTCCTCGCTCAGAAACCGGCCCATCAATACAACCTTTTATCGACAGCGTTCTCCAAGGACAGGAGAAATGAGTTTTGTCAATAGAGAACAGCCAGCAGTGACTGGCTCATATCGACACTCACATGTTTCCCCAGTCCGAGACAAACCGCATAATACAGTTAGCCAACCTGATCAATTATGTTTGCCTAGGCCTCCTCAGACAATTGGCTTGCGATAATGAAGCGATCGCAGGTCGGACCAGGTGTGGCTCAACCATCGTAAGTGAGGAAATAACGGTCGCTAGCCACGCAGATGGAGATCCGGTGGTAACATTGATCGCCTGTCAGTAGAGTAGAGCCGCTTTACGACGGATAGAAGGCCAGTGCAATTGTATATGGAATTGTGATGTAAATGCTGATGTATAATGCTAACTTCAATGGCTATGGCGCATGAACAATGACAAAAGCTGCATTTAGAGCACTTAAATAGTACCGAGGATGGTCAGGAGCTCCGTACTCACGAGCCACTGATGACGCCATCGGGATTGAGCATGGGGATGACCTTGAAAATGTAGGCCTCGCGCAGGGCCTGTGCTACCGGGTCATCACTGCACAGGAAGTCCAAGGAGCCCTTCATTACCCAGCTGGCATTGCTCTCTCCAGGGTGCACCCTCGCCGTCAGCACCACGTAGGGTCGGTTACCTGGGGGGGGGGGCACAGGAAACACCCTTACTGATTAAAAATGTCATTTTCCACAGCATTTTTATATGAGCTGTACAGTGAGTGCATGTGTGACTGTATATTTGTGATGGGTTGGCACTCTATCCAAGGTGTCCCCCATGTTGTGCTCTAAAGCTGCCTGGGATAGGCTCCAGGCCCCCCCGCGACACTGCATATTATAAGCGGTTTGTAAAACGTATAGATGGATATTAGCTGTAGAAGGCTCAAAAAAATCTTTACATGTGTGACTGTTGAGTGGCTTGGAGGCTCAGTGGGTAACACTGTTACCTCACTTATCCAGGGTTGCGGTTTTAAATGCCACGTCTGTGTGGAGTTGTGTATGTTTTACTCATGTCTGACTGGTTTCCTGTCACAGTACAAAGAAATGCGGGGTGTGTGTGTGTGTGTATGCGTATGCGCGCGCACACAAGCGAACATGTTTGTACCCTGTGTTGGACTGGTATCCAGTCCAGGGTGTAACCCTACCTTGTGCTTCTATGTTACCTATAATTGGATCCAGGCTCCCCTGCAACCCTGACCAAGATAAGCAGTTTGAAAATAGATGGACGAATGGACGGACCTCCAGGGCTGGGTGACCAAATCCTGCCTCTGCGTTATGTGTGGAGTTTGCCCTGTGTCTCAAGGTGTACCTCTAAAGGCATGTTATTAGGCTAATTGATATTTCTATGGTTGGTTGGTTGGGTGGGTGGGTGTGTGTGTCTTGCATCCCATCAAGGCTATACCACAGCTTCATGCACTATACTACCTGAGGTGATCCAGAGTAGGAGAACTGGTTTGAAGATGGATGGACATTCATAAAAGATGAGAAATGTATTGTGGGAAAGAAATAATCTGCATGTCAGGATATACAGTATCTTCACTACTCTTAAACACTTAAGAATAAGCATGTTTGGGGTCACCTAAAAATTATCATCAAACTGGACAGTGGTTAATGCTTCTAACATGGGTCTAGTGGCTCTAACAGAGAAGAAACCAGAAGTTCTGGTGTTTCTTTAAATGTGGCAATTTCAGGTCTTGCACTTCATCAGAGTTGAAGAGTCTGGACACTGGCACTGACAAGATAGTCAGAGGGTGCCTGTCCCAGGAAGCATACGGCACAAGGGTGGGGATACCCTGTATAAGATTCCTGTACATTGTAGACCGCGTACATACACACACACACACACACCCTTATTTTCAATTCCAGAGTTTACCACATCGCCACTTGCTGTTCAACATTCAAAAAACAACTTAGCTATGCTGTGAAAGATTTGACAACACTTGCTTATTTTTCAAAGTCTGAATATGTATTTACCCCCATGATCTGTCTCTGCTCTGAGGAAAAATATAGGGTTTGGGTTTGAGTCACCAGCATAAATCACAACAGCACAAATCCAAACACTATTTAAGAACTCAAGAGTTTTGGTTAATTAAGGGAATGAGTCACTGTCATTCAGCATGGATCCAAACACCATTTAAGGACGTAAACATGAGTACATGAGACATCCTGAGTGGACAGATTTGTGCCTTTCCAACATGGGCTCCTTAAAGGCTCTCCTGTAATGAAGCCACCTTGCAGTGCTTACAGCTGTGAAATATTAGCCCTAAAACCACAGCAGTGGTAGTGACAGTCCATCTGCCTATCAGCATGCACAGGTGGAGGTAGACCACCACCACTACTGCAGCACTGTCCTCTAGCATAGGAATATACACTACTGTATAGCCAGATGCTCCAAATTTGGCTATACTGCAAATGCATAGACACAAATGCATACTGAACAAGTCATGTTAACAAATACTTTTTTCATCTTCATCCAGCTGTGATTTTCTTTTCATCCATCCATCTTCCAGACTACATTTCCATAACATGAAGCATGGAGCTATGCTGCTTGGGATAGACTACAGCCCCCCATGGCCCTGCATAAGATAAGAGGCATGAAAAATGGAGGGATGGATGGATGACTACATTGTTTTTTAAAATAACCATTGAACTTTCTGCCTCACTTAGAGTCATTCTGTTCTTCTCTACATGTGAAAAAGCTCTTTGTGAGAGATCTTAAAAACTGTTATGTACATTATATATATTAGATAGGAGCACATGTACGAGACACAATGCCACATATCTCAAGTGCGTTAATGATCACACCGCATCGTCAGAAACAATCCTCAAGCGATCAGACAGCAGTCATGAGTTTATTTAGGATATCCCTGAAAACTGCAGTGTTTTCCAGGGAGATATTCCTGGAATGAGTACCATACCCTTCATTGTGCAGAATTCAAGGCATCTTAGCAATCTTGTCAATGAATCGTGTCAACCTCACTCTGAGTCATCACCTCCTTTCAGCCCGTAGACCATGAGGTGACACTCAGGTCACGCCTATC
This sequence comes from Gymnarchus niloticus, assembly GCA_009936485.2. Lineage (NCBI taxonomy): Eukaryota > Metazoa > Chordata > Actinopteri > Osteoglossiformes > Gymnarchidae > Gymnarchus > Gymnarchus niloticus. Next base: position 8,394 of record JAACJT020023431.1, on the reverse strand, counting down.
AGAGCCATTCCTCCTACCAACCCCTAAAATATCCGACACCTCAATGAGAGCTGCTTACTGTACTGACGACTCTAGAGGCAGTGAAGTGATGAAGGAGGAATTCTTTAGTAGCCTTTGAGTAACATTTCACTGAACTTTGGTGTAATTTAACGAGCAAATGGCTTGCGTCTCCCTCTTTTTAGACAATGTACAGTATTACACGTAGACATAAAAAGAACTGGTCATATAATAGTCTTAATCATTATAAGTATATGTAGACACAAATTATTGTATGTACCTCAATCAGTTTTCTTACATGATTATTCAAGTCCAAGAAAATGAACACAGAATAGAAAATCTTTAATTGTTAGTTAAATAATGTTGGACTTTTCACAGCTATTTGTGCTAAATGTTTAAAAAAAAAAAAAAACCATAGCCCAATTTTAGGTAAAGTGACTTTAACGACACCTGGAAAGTGAAGTATTCTTCTGTTTTTTTTTTTTCCCCCAGAAATTGACTTCTGATGAAAGGACAGAAAAAGACTGAGGCAGACACTCATGAAGCCGTCTAGAGGAAGATTAAAAACATCTCTCCAGTTGTTTGCAACCAGCATTGCTGCATTAGTTCAACTTGAGTATTGCCTGTGTATATGTTTCCTCCCTCCCCCAGCAAAGGAAATCAAACCACTTCTCCTATCCCAAGAGGCTGTCTCCACAAACAGGATGCAGAGCAGGGCCACCAGCAGGCCACATCACAGATTCCCTCCGTAAATTATGCTGTGATTAGGTGAGCACAGAATCCCCTCCCAGGAATTTATTACCAACAGAATTTTTGATCAAAGTCTAGACATCTGCTGTAGGTAAAGCTGCAGAAAATCTACACTGTAACTCAAAATCAGATTCCAAAACATTCAAGACCTACGCACCCTTTAGAGGTAAAGCAATAGAAAATCCATGTTCTTGCTTTAGGTCATGTTATACTTTATGTAATGGTATCTGATATAAGTCAGTTCATAAAATATAACACAGCACACTGTTTCTGGTTGTTACGCATCAGTGGAACGAGACAGAGTTTCAACTCTTAAAACCTTGAAGCCTGCTTCTCCAGCACTAGAGACAGCAGCAGTCAACAGCAAGGAGACCATGATTCATTTATAAATTTGACAACCAAGTCACATGGCTCCAACTTTAAAGCTGCCGCTCGCCATCAACATCAGTCAGAAGAATACAAATGACACTGCGGATGACACTAATTAGCTCTGCAAGTGAACTTCAAAGGTGGCCCTAAGCACTCGGTGCCAATCTTTCACTCTCTGGCACTCCTTATCCCCACATATGCAAATGTCGTCTAATTACGAAAATGTCCATTTATAATTATGAATTTTCCTCGCAAAAAAAAAAGAAATGCAGTTTCCGTCTTCTGATTTATTAATCCGAAACATTCCATTGCAGTTAAGTGGGCTTATTTCTTGGTCTGCTAATTATGAAACTTAATCCCATTCGGCGTGACAGTTTAGCCAGGAGCGAGTAGAGATTTGTGAAGACGCATGCAAAAAAGACAAAAAAAAGTCTCTCATTCATACAAACAGTGCGACACACCTTATGACCTAGAGCCCATAGATACATAGTATTCGTTTCTCAGATTTATTCTGAGTGACATTTGCACAAGATCAATTTGTTAAGTCTATTATTTGTGCCATATTCTAATTTGTTGTATCCACTCAATTTCTAAGTTATATTAAATATTTTATTGTAGCCTCGTTTTGTCAAAATAATTAAGACACACAAATTGCACATATTTAGGATGAATATAGGAGTGGATCGAGACTGGAGGGACACTCCAGCTGCATTTCTCGCTGTGAAGTGGTTGATCTTTCAATGAGGGAAACATTTAATATTTAAATGAAAGAAGGATATGGAAAAATAAATGGCAGCTCCAAAGGAAAGTAGCCTTTGGCATTCATTTGAAAAGTGGGTCATCATTTTCCCACAAAACAGCACGGTCTAGTACAGGCAGAGTCAAACGCTGAGCCAATATCCAAGCTTAATATGTCTAAAATCGAGGTTGAGCTGCGGATCAATTTGGTGATGAAAAGAGGCAGTATTCTGAAATTTAATGCAAGATAACAATACTGCAACAGAGCAACCTAAAATCAGATTTAAAGCTTGCTCCAGAAGGGTGACGGAGAGAACCATGTGACCTGGGATGAGGACCAAATAAGAACATTACTTTGGGATGGTGACAGGTTTAACAAAATGGCAGTTAGGAATAACAGCAAATGACAGTTGTTTGGGGACCGGATGGGGAAATACAAAAGAAGACAAAAAAGAGCAGAACAAAGAAATAGCATAAGCGACTGAGCGTATATGATAGGGGCAGAGAAAACAAATGGAACATAAAGTTATATGATCAGTAACATGGCACAAGTGAAGACGATGAACAGCTTCTTTGCCCAGCTTTGCTCTGCTCCAGGATGTGGAAACCCACCCCCCACTTTGTTCAGAATGAGGTAATAAAGCTAATGCACAGACCAGACCAGACCAGCATCTGTCAACCTTAACAGCATGTTCCCACAGATTTTCTAGATCACTTAATAGTTAAATAAATACCTGGAACACACATTTGTATTACCTAAAATAATGACTGGCAAGGAGCGGTCAGGCTCCTCTCAAAAGACCGAGACTTATTAATCGCTCAAACAACCTGTATGAAGGAGGAACCTTACTACATTATCAGACCAGGAAGAAATAAGAAACTGGTCTGTTGATTCCATACCCAGAGGTTCGAAAAATAAACTGCGTGTCTGTCAAGTAACCCCAAGATTGAGCAAGAAAAGTAGATCCTGGTGAGCTTATCTACACATGGCCTCAGGCACACTAATTAGACAATTAGCTAGTAAGCAGGTCAACCAGAACAAGAAAATGACAGCTGCATGAGAGGCATGCTACATTTAGCATGGCTGAAGTTGTGGTCCAGCTGCCTTTGATGGGCACCTGAAATGTGACAGAACCTCCCCCGCTATGGCCAGACTGCTCAGGACGGTAATGGTAGAAGTCTTGGATAAGCTCTGGAACCAGAATATACTGGACAAGAAACCAAAAGCATTCCTTAGTGCCAAAACTCTCCCAGCTAACCAAGTATCAAATGTTGTGACCACTGCAATGGGAGCCTTCTCACAATGAAGGCAAGACAGCCATCTATAATTTGAGATCAAGTTGGAGACAAACCTGAGGGAGACAGTAGAGAGACTCTCTCGGGCTTCAACAGTAAAACATGAAAGGTAGGCTAAACCATCAGAGACCTGACTGGATGGTAGGTAACGGGGTTAATTCATCACATGACCTTGAATGGTCCAATGAATCTGGAAATGAGCCTTTAGCATTTAACCTTCAGAACGAAATCCTATGTTGAGAGCCAGGCCTAGAGGAGAGGATAGTACTCCTCCAATTAATCTGCTGTTGGTACAACCTAGACCTGCACCACAGAGCTGCCCACCAACTCTTGGGTTGAATAAAATGTGTGACTAAACCCAAATGGGCATTTGAAAGGAAGCAGTATTACGTGCTAGCTCTTCCACATTAAAAACTGACTCTAGGTGGATAGCTGGAAAGAAACAATGCACTGAAGGTTCTTTCTAGGTCTTGATTAACCTGTTGGCCTATTTGACTGGGAATGAAAACCCGATGAATGACAAATCAATCCCAAGAGGCTTTCCAGAAATAAACTGAGCACCACAATCAGGTAGAATGTCAGAAATGCCATGCATACTGACAACATTGACTTCAATGGTTTCTTTTACAGGTGGCCGCTTAGGAGTTTTTTTAGAAAAGCAGACCAGTAATAAAATTCACTGGGATAAAGGATCATAGATGAGGGATGGGCAAAAGTATATAAATGGCCAGCAAGTTGCTTGTTTGACAACTTATTTCGAGCATAAATATGATTGGCTTGTATGAACATCTTCATCCATCAGAGGCCACCAGAAGTGTCACAGAATGAAATTCATTCTGTGTCTGTCAAATGAACCAGCATCTAGGAGAGCTCTCCTTTTGCACTGATTTGTCATGTTGTGCCTCACAAACACCATCTTCTATTGATCGACAGACAGAGGTTAAAATGCATTCCCTTGGGATGATGGGTTTGGGTGTCCAGGCTTACTCCAAGCTGTCATACTACCCAGAGGAGCAGTCAGCTTTGATGTTCTTACATGGTGGTCTGCAAGAGATAAAATGAAACCATGGAAAGAAAAAAGAGCCCACTTAGCCTGTCAGGAATTGAAGTGCTTAGATTTGGTGATCTAAGTGAGGTTTGTTTGATCAGGCTGAACCTGTGTTATTAAGAAGCCTCTAGCCAGTGTCACCACTCCTCCATTGCAAGCCTAATAGCCAGGGGCTCCCTATTCCCGGCATCATAATTGCATTCAGCTGGCAATAATCACAAGGAGAAGATGCATTTTGCGTTTTTGTCCTTTACAGTCCTCCAACACAAAACAGCCCCAACAGCCACCTCAGACAGAACATCTCACAAAAATCATTAACAAAAGCATAAAAAACAGAAGTGTTTACAACTACCATATGATGCCTTTTTGGCCAGTAATGGCATGTGGGGGTGTTAAAATCTTCTTGTCATCTCCCTCTCTTATTATGCATATCATGTTGAATGCCATTCTCAAACCAAGCTTTGTGAAAATGGTATTAGAATGCAGTCTCTTTACTCTGGTCACACCAAGAAAGCAGTCAACTGCATCTGAACTCACAAATACTCAAAAACATCTTTCAAAGAGTCATTTCAACGGAGGGTAACAAGTAGCAGTACCAGAGAAAAGGAAACTCTGGAAGGGCCACTATGGACCTTCCTTCCATATCAAGCTTTCCTTTATTCAATGAGTTCATGACAAGAGGGACAACAATAACCAGAAACCTCCAAGTTATAACACTGACCCTCTTGCATACATCTCTTTATGCATGCATCAGACAGGTTTATCACAATTATATCAGCTCTTTAGTGGGTGATATACTAGAACCACATACTGTAATTCTGGGACTGAAGACCATAAAGAGGCAGGCTGAGAGATGGCTTGGACCATCAGATGTTCTAAACTTTCACTTCAGATTCCCAAAGTTATGAGGTCCTAGAGAACCCTACTCTTCGCTTCCCTGAAAATTCCATCGGCTTTTGGCTGCCGATGTGTGGGATTCAATGGCATAATCTGCAACAGATCTGAAACCCTGATGCAAATCCAACAATCATCTTGCCCCTTCCAGAACAGTCACAGGATAATCAAACATTTGATGCAGAGTTTTAGTGAAGGTCTTCAGATAGAAAGCCAAGACTACTGAGTCTGAACTGCTTTGACCAATTTCAGAGTACAGAAATTATATATGCAATTATAAACTTCTCCAATGGAAAGGCTTGAGGCCATAGATCACATACATGAAAGAACTTTGTTAGAAAGTCCAATGTGCTAGAGACAGCTGAGATGCAACTGAACTTGCTGCAGACATTGCATCAGTTGGGACAATCAACAATTTAAATAAAAACAAGAATGGAGACCATCTCAATTCAATGCTGGACAAGATTCAGAAGGTTCTTTAACTGCTCCTAACAGCCTGTTAACATGGCTCTGTGAGAAGCAATTACAATCTGAAATGAGTCCTTTATTGCTGGGTTCATTCTTATGGTTCAATTTTGCTATTAAAAAAAACTTACAAGTAGGTATCTTCTCCCAGTGTAGTTGAGAACCTAACTGCTATTGGCTCACTTTCCAAAGGATTTGAAGACACTAAGTCAAATCTTCATTTACTAAAATCTATTCACAGCATCCAGAGGAGGAAGAGGAGGGGCCAAAATCCCAGAATCAAGAGCCACACACGCAAACAACCCCAAAGCTGATCAACAAGTGCAGATCTAGGTACAACTCAAAATAGAATCCTAACTAGGCACAACTGTAGGCACTCTTCTACTAATTAGACAATTAACTAGCCAGCAGATGAGGTGGAGCAAGTGAGTCTGAAATTATTCCTGGTGACCTGGGGGGTATTCCACAAAGTGAGCTAACCTCATAAGCCAGGCTTATTTCAACAATCCTGGCTAACTTTCCCCAAATTCAGTTCCACAAACGAGGCTAACATTAAGCGCCACTTAGTTACTATGGCAACATACGCTTTTAGACAAGCCTGCTCTGTGTCAGGCTAGTTGTGAAGCTTAGCTTAGATTGGTGAATATGATTACACAAGGCGTGTGACGTCTCACAGCACGTCATTCCATGGGGCTGGAAATATTCTGCCGCTATTCTCTCTCTCTCTCTCTCTCTCTCTCTCTCTCTCTCTCTCAATAATCACTGATTTCATGCAGGCGACTTTAACTACTCAGACTGTAAAAAATGAAAAGGAATGCATTAAAGGCTTTTACATGAACAACAATGGCGTGCCTGTTTATTCATAATCCTGTTGATGAAGGAGTGCTGATCATTCGTGGAGTTTTCAGGCCACAGGTCCCATGAGTGTTTCGGCCCAAGATACAGTAGATTCCTTGGATTTTCCACCGAATATTTATATGAGCGCTATAGATTTAGTAGATGCAGTATTGAATATTTGTGTAAATTACTGAAACCTTGCATTTCTAATCACACTCCAAGTCTAAGGTAAGTACTAATAATACCTTAAGTACATCTAAGGTAAAGTGGTCATCAAACAATAAATCTTCTGTCTTCATCACCACCTCCCAAAATGTTTCAGATGGTATGCAATGCAATTTGGGTTTTTAAATTAATTCTGTAAAAATGTAGTTCCAACTAGATTTACCCTTACCATTTTGAAGAATGTTTCGGTATTTAATCTTTACTTGCTGCCAGGGCCTATTAATCCCACTCATGTTGCTCCTAAACCAAACATTTTAATACTTACCATTAGATATTTATCACTTTTTGTCTCAGGTGGAGACAAATTTGCATGCTGTCCTTAACTGTTTTACAAATATGTTAAACAATAGCCTTAAAAGTATCTTCCGATTGTGATTAGAATACATCTATATTAATGAGAATGTTGTTTATTATTGTAACTATACCTTTTAAATACTTAAAACTGTTCTAATAAATCTTTAGTTGTTTAGTACATAAATCCTTAACCCTAAGAGGTTACTTAAACTACATTCTTACACATTTAGCCTGTCAGCAATTTTCTGCCAAACAGCCTCACAAGCTGTAGTGTTCCCTTTATTAATTATAATATCTTTATATTCTTCATATTAATATTATTAATAATTAATAATACTAATATGAGTATTAATAATTCTCATTCTCACTGGGTGAGCCTCGCGCATGAGCCTCGCTTGCCAAAGCCTGTCCTGATTTTCCGGGATTGAAATACACCTGAATTTTGTTCCTGGAACCCACTGAGCCTGAAGTGAACTGTTAGGCTAACTTAAGCGAGGCTATTTCACATAAGCCTCGATTTTATAAGCTCACTTCGTGGAATACCCCCCTGGTGGAGACAATAACAATAACTGGGCAGGCCTGAGATAACAGGGGAGTTTAGAGTCGACAGTATCACTGTTATGCTTCTGTTCAAGGACAGTTAGGAGACAACATCTCATTTATGAATCACATTTGTGCTGTCTGCAATGCTAAATACTGAGGACTTTTCTTCACTATGTATTCAAGAAGAAACTGAAAAATTTATGAACCAGGGAAGTACTTATCATAACAGATATACAAAATGCCAGCATTTCAGTCTTTTCACGGCTGGACAGTGAGTCTGAGATTTTTGAGGTTTATTTATGATTCTGTGAATTGGACACTAATGCTCAATCACAGCAAGAACAGTCAGCTCCCATTAAAAAATACCAACTGGATTATTGCTGAGCACATGATTAATTACATACTAATGAAATATAATCAAAGCACAATTGGAGCCTTTCAAGCCAGAGTCAAATGTTAGTTTGCAAAAGGGATTATATGACATTTAATCAGATTACAGCATATTACAGGTTCCAGAATAAATAAAGAATGTCTGTGTCATCAACCCAAAGTGTAATTAAAGGTTCTTACGTATAGTTTGGCTACCTGTTGAAATGTCCATTTAAATTGTAAATAAATCTATTCTGAAAGGTTATTTATGTGCTGCTGTTAATTGAGGTTAAAGAGAAAAGGCATTAGGCCATCTAAAATTCACAGCTGTCAATTAGTAAACAGAATTCAGTTCCGAATGTGTTACTGTCTAATACATTTCACATGTACTGCTCCTTAATACTACTACTTGTTGTTGTTGTTTAGTCACGCAGTCGTGTCTGACTCTTCGCAACTCCATGGACCACAGCACGCCAGGCTGCCGTGTCCTCAACCACCTCTCGAAGCCTGCCCAAACTCATGTTCATTGCTTCCACTACACTGTCTATCCATCTCATCTTCTGCCGTCC
>JAACJT020023430.1:0-22782 GCA_009936485.2 Gymnarchus niloticus | reverse complement strand
AAAGAGGAGGTTTATGGATGTGGTGAGAGAGGATATGCAGGTGGTTGGTGTGACAGAGCAAGATGCAGAGGACAGGAGGAGATGGAGATGGTTGAGCTGCTACGGCAACCCCTAATGGGAGCAGGTGAAAGAAAAGTACTAGTAGTAGATGGATCCTGTTACGGACTGTCCAGTCATAACATTATGACCAGCCCCTAATAGAACAATTGGTTCTTCCCAACAGCCTGATGGCACACACAAAGCTATACATGAGGAAGGGGATATAAAAGGACAGGTGCATGCTGACCAGATGCTGTTGAGTCAAAATGGGGAAAGGTCATGATCTAATGGAGTTTGAAAAAGGAATGATGGCTATTGACTGAAGGGTGAGAGTACTACAGAAACAGCGGATCCTGTAGATTGTTGATGTAGTGTCATAGTTAGTGTTCTAAGAATGGAAGGGTAGGAGCTCCATTGACTGTGCTAATGCTGCATGCAACTCATTGACACGTGTGAACTGAGGCCAGCCCCGGCTTGTACAGGCTAACATTTTGGTCATGGTGGAACAACTGACCAAAAAGCTTAACCAGGGTACATTTAGGGCTATGTCTGAGATCACTGTCCAATCAGCCCTGCTCCACATGGGTCTCAGGATTGGTGGCAGGCTACAGCCTCCCTGTACCATTCCAACATCACTTAAATATGACCTTTTCAGTAATGTGAAGTAGGCTGATAGGTCTCAGGGAGCAGCATGCTAGTCTGTGATCAGAAGATATTCTGGAAGAGATGAGAAAGAAAGTTATTGAAAGATATCAGTTTGGAAAGAGATACACAGCCATTTCTAAGGCTCTGGGACTCCAGCAAACCAGTTAGAATCACTGTTCAAAAGGAGAGAACTTGGAGCAGTGGTAAATCTTGCCAGGCCTACTAGAATTGCTCTAAGAGTGAACTGGCAACTCATTCGGGAAGTCACAAAAGAACCCAGACTAACAACTAAGGAACTGCTTAAATACTTTTTGTTAATACTTTTTCACTGCATTTTAACATGCAGACCACTGATAAGGGCTCAGCTTGTTTGGTTCATCTCTGCTGTTCAGTTTAATTTCTTCCTTGCAGTTTGGAAATAACTACTGCCTGGGTCATTATACTTACAAGATGGCAAGTTTAAGCCTAGCACATCTTACTCCAATTTTACTATGGCTTATTCTGTCATTCCTTCATGTTGTAGCTGTGTTGAAGTTACATACTCTACATGTGGTAACTGTTCTGCAGTATTTATGATATTTTGATTAAAAAATACATATCAATACATTTGCAATATTGGTAATGAAGACAATTTTATTTTCCTGTTCAAGGTAAGATCTTGTAATCCATTTTTAACATTTTAACCACATCTCCCTGGCTTGCTTCCTCAAAATCTTGTCAACAACGTGCATGAATTGAATGGGGTTGATCTGATCTGCACGATGTGTACAGATCAGTGCATTATCCTCAAAAGGTGCATCTGTTCAGCAATCTCGCTGTAGTCTCAGAAGCCCTGTGTCATCCATCCGGCTACTGACTGTGGTGCTGAAGACTTGCGTGTGTAGAACGTTATACAGGTGTAAGCATGGTTGTTTAAATACAGGCTGTCCTGTTCCACATGCATCTGTCATCGTGGGCAGCCCCCGAAATTTTCAGTTAGGTGCACCTAATTAACCATGAAGATGTGCTGATAATATATGACTTTTTAAGTACAGCTGCATATGAGTGTGCCTATGCTCTGGGATGTTGCTCAACCTTTCGTACTTGCAGGAATAGCTGGTAGTCCTGTTGTAGGTCTTGGACTAGCACACCAGGCCCAGGTTGGGTCTTTCCCATAAAAGAGGCACTTGTATAAAAACGAGTCATTCCTGACTATTTAATAGCTGTTATTTTAAATAGATGTTAAGATAAAGCAGATGGTAGTCTCAAAAAGAGGGCACAGGCTCCTGTTGGAAGAATGTGGCAATTATCTAAATTGATCACAAGATGGCTTCCTTGAAAGCCCATTGCATTACCGAGCTGATCATGTTACCTCGTGTTGAATTAAAACAAAATCCTGCATATAGACCGAAGCTTAAATATGATTTCCTGCCTGCAATTTTATTTAATAGTGTCAGGAGGTAGATGGAGCCACAGGCAAGTTTTGGATCTCAGTGGTTTATAAATGGAGCCATCTGTCCATTTAATTATGAGGAAGGATTTTGAGTCTCAATTGAGGTTGAAAAGAGAACTTGCAGCCTTTTTTCCATAGTGGGGCTAAATGTTTGGTTAATTAACATGGTCAAAATTTAAGTGTTTGTGGTAGGTGTTACTTCGCCACTATCAAGATGATGGCTATGTTTAGACTAAAATGTGGAATAGTGGAAAATGTGCTAATATAAGGACAATGGACCATTGCTAATCTTTTTACCTTATAATTTATGACTGTTGGACAGTGACTTTCTGCTGTGCTTTAACAGAGCAAAACAAAGCACTGCTGCTCATCCTTGACTCTGCAGAGTTTTTGGATCTGCCCGTCCGGATATGGATCTGGGCAGTAAGACTTCCCTCCCTCCTATTTTGTCTTCTCTTCTTAGGCTTTTGGATTCATGTCGCGAGTGGCTTTGCAAGCTGAAAAAATGAACCATCATCCTGAGTGGTTTAATGTCTACAACAAGGTAAAGCTGCATTGAAGCATTCCATTTTAAATTCATCTAAAGAAATTAACATCTTCAGAAGCCTGTGATTAAAATTAAATGTTCTATACATTGAGAGTTGATTTGAATTTATTAGAATGTGTAAAAAAGCCTAAATCATAAAATCAGTTGAAGGAAATTTCAAGACTTTGCTGTGTAATATCTAAAAACAGTTTGACTGATGGTTCAGAGTTAGGCTGAGATCATGCATAAATGCATAACTATGATTACAGGGACTTGTGAATGATGTGACCAAAGTAGATCTCCTGATTGTTCTCTGTCGTGCATCTTTCACTTTTGAAATCCTTTTGAATGATATCCTCATTGCATTTTGATCGGATTGTCTTGCCTCTCTTTTTCAGGTTCAGATAACATTGACTACACATGACTGCGGAGGATTATCAAAAAAGGATATTAAACTGGCCAAGTTTATAGACAAAGTGGCTCTGACCATGTAGCTTATAGTTCTTTTTTTTTGTTCCTGTTCTTGAATCAACATTTACAATTTATGAAAATCATGGGAAACTAATATGTAATCTTATCTTCCATTATAGCGCATTTGAAAAGATGAGAACATTTGATGCATTCACTTCTGTGACTGATGGCTCACTTAAACTAGGGATATTCATTCATTGTGATGAAGAGTATGAAGATGGTTCAGTGTGAGTAGGCTTTTTATGGCTTTCAACAGAACCTTATTTCACTTTTTGAGTTAAATTTGTTCAACTGTGAAAGCAGTTTCCTGTGCAGAGTAGAAATAAAATGTCAAGGACTTTAAAATAAATTTAAATGTGTTAAGATGCAAATTGTTGTATATATTTTGACATGAGAAGTGAAAATGCTCCATACCAAAAATAAATATGTTGGAAAAAATTGCCTAATATTGTTACAATAACTCTAAGATTTGTGCATTCCCCATATTATTTGGTAAGTTTTAAATGCGGTTTTCATCCTTTAAATACCACTGTATTCTGTTCTTTATGGGTTGATGCTTAGTGCTGGCTAAAGAGCAAACTAGACATAGTGGAGGAGAATTCTGTAACGGATGGAGGAGGCTTTTCCAATGTCGACGGTACTCAGTAATGTGTCATTTCAAAAAAAGCTTTTACCTTTAGAGTTTCATAAATGTCACAGATGTAAAGTTTGTAGAACAAAATGTGTAATTGGTTTATTCTGTGATTCAGGTATAGTGTAATATTTTTATATAAAACCGTATGAATATAAACCTCAGAAAACGTAGGGCTTTAAAAGGACATACAGTATGTAATTGTGAGCCTGTATACTTCTTTCGCTGTAAGCTATACTTTGCTAATTATCTGGAATTTAATAATAAATTATTTTGGTATTAATAATGATTTTTTAATTTGTTTAAATGATGTTTGCAGTGTTGGCCAAATAAAATAAATAAGGTTATATTAAACCTTCTATAGTATAAAATGAACACCATTTTATTTCCCAACTATTTTAAATTATAGTAAACGCTTTTGTGGGTATTTCTCTGTGGTGTTTATGAAACAATTAAATCAGTACTTAATATTCCCTTGTCATTTGGCAGTTTTCTAATGAAACACCATGGTGAGATGCTAATTTAAATACTGCAAAAGTCCTTCCAAGTAACAGCTTAACCGGTTTGTTTAATTACTGAAAGAACCTAGGTATATGTAAAGTCTTCAATTTGGTAAGCCAGAATCTAATGTTAACTGACTTTAGACATTCCTATATTTTTTTCAGCATTTGTGCAGTTTACTGACATCTGTCTTCGTTGATGATGAGTTCACAGCGTGACACAGCTGCATATACAAATTGTCCGTTTAATTCTTTTGTGCATTTTTTATTGTAAATATTTAGCATTCAGCATCTAAATCGATTGTTATATTTTCTGTGTGGAGATTTTCGGTTTGTCACTGGCTACAATTATTTTCTTTGCAGGAACATGCAATAACATTTTGTAGCAGCATTTACGCAGTAAATGTATTTTGTATATTTTCAGCACCTTTTCATTGCGCAGTTTCATGCTCAGACTATTTGTCAACTTAGTCTGTAGCTGAATAAAGCAATACACATCATTCTGTTTTTTTCCACAAAATTGCAATTGCATATAATTTGTTTCAAATATACAAAGGGGACATCAAAATGAGTTTTCCATTTAAGAATCTAAGCATTTTTGAAACTTGGAAAATGTAATTTATTTTTCTAAATATACGTACGTATACAGAGCGGTTTGTCGTAGGTTTTTAAATGCTACAATACTCCAAGCTAATTTCTGGTTCTCTTCATTGCTTGTCGCTATATCACAGGCCTAACATGATGATTACAGTATTTATCCTGAAATCCAGTCCAAATAACTGACGATCGAGGACACCTGTAAGGAATTTTGAAAGTTTCCATCTTGTATAATTGGCTAGGAGCTGCAGGAAAATCTGGCTTTGACTGGATGCTCTGAAAATCATATTAATTTATTGCTTTTTGATTTAAACATGTAATGCTTAAATATCTGTATCTCTCACGGATTATACAATTTCGTGCAAAATACCTTCAATATAAGTAGGCAAAATCAAATATTTTCACTACATATAGACCTACAATAAAAATTCAAAACATTAACATTCTGAATTTAATATTGGTTATTCTTTTTAATAGGGGTCACTGCCGGATGTTAGGACTTCTTTCACTTTCTCTGCCATAACATTGCTCTCCCACCTCGATGAAATCCAAAAATGAAAGCTGAAAACCATAGTGCAAGTTTAAGTAAAATACACACTAACTAGTTTTTTTTTTTCTCACAGTCTAATGACAAAATTTTATCTGCTCTTTTGTCAGCTGTTGAACTGACACGCGTTCAGACCAGAACCAGAATTTTGCAAACCAGTATATCCAAAAGCAGGGTGCTGTTTAGATTTCAGTCTTAGTGATGCCAAACTTGAATTACAAGTGTCTCTACAAACACTGTAAGGAGAAGCTGGGGCTCCATAAGGGCAGGCTGAAGTGACCGAGGAGCTACTGATGCTGTTAACGTTGTTTAGGCCTGACGCCGGCATCCCGGTAACGGCAGAATGGCTCATGTTGGAGGGTATATTTATAGAAGGGAGGGAGCTAGGAGCCGAGAACATGGACTGAGAACTGAGTGGACTCATAGAGTTGAAGAAAGTGAAGCTCTTCGTGGACAGTGGCGCCGGTGCGAGTCCCTTATTGGTCCAGTTGTTGTACGTGTAGGCAGGGTACACGTCGTCGTATGGTTGCATTAGACCGCTGAACTGGGGCAGGTAGCTGTTTTTACACACGTCCATTTGCTGGTTGCGCTCACGCTTCCTCCACTTCGCTCGTCGATTTTTAAACCACACCTTTAAAAAGAGAAAATTAATTATTAATGCTAACATTATGCACTTGCCAGTTATGCAAGACAGCATACAAACAATGCAGGTTTTATCGATAGAATAGCCTTAGTAGGATTTTCCCCAACATACCCAGGCAATAGCTATATTTACGGTTTCTAAGACCGGAAGCAAAATACATGGAATGTCAGCTTTTAATGATCATAGCTTTTGCTCTTTATTTGGAATTATTTAACTTTCTGTTAAAATTATGAAGACGCACAAGCAATGACTTGGCAAAGCCATTTGGAATTCAACTTTTAACCAAAGAATTCAAATATAGCCTAATTCCTTTGTAAATTCCTTAATTATACTATACCATTATATAAGGAAAATTTACTAAGAGAATACTAGGGAAGCGGTAAGACGCTGCAGTACAATAAACAGCATTTTGCTGGTGTTATAAAAAGCACGGAATTGAATGTAGGCGTATTTTCAAATATGAAGAGTTCCCACCCTCACTCTGGCTTCCGTTAGGTTAGTCCACACGGCTATTTCCTCTCTCGTACTCATGTCCGGATATCGATTCCGCTGAAAAGTACATTCGAGTTCTTGTAGCTGTTGACTTGTGAAATGCGTCCTTTGCCTTCGCTGCTTCTTCTTTTTTGGGTCTTCGGCGTTCGCATCATCACTTTTGTGTGCGACGTTTTTCTCCTTTTCTGCAGAAGCAACAGATGGAATAAGCCAAAGGCATGTGGAAGTTATTCTCGCATCTTAATCTGACGCTGCATTTCTAATTTTGAGATTATCTATAGTAACCAATTAATATGCTCTCGGAAATCATCAGTGAAATCCCCTTTTCAAATGAATCACGTTAGTGTTTTTCCCACATACGGATCAAATGACAGTCCCATCAAATTTAGTTTTCATATTTGCAAAATATCTTTTTAATAGTTATATTGTGTTTGTAATTTAAATGTTTTATGTTGCATGTCATGTAAACAATAAAGTAACATAAGTGTAATACAGTAAAAAAAAAAAAAACTTGTCTGTTCATGTGTAAACCCATAAGGAACTGTAGGACTAATATATTGCAATTGAATACTTTCCCAACATGACTCATTAATTCATTGTTTGACAATGGTCAAAAATATTCATAGAGTATTTATAGAGTGTAGGTCTCCATAACTGCTATTCAATGAACTCATTATTTTTAATTTGCTCAGCTAGACAACTAACCTAGCAAGTAAATGAGAAAACAATACCTCCACTACATTTTTCAATGTTGAGTCTTATTGTTGTTTTAACATTGGCATATCACCCACACACGAAATAGGTTATTCTTGTGCGGAACTGTAACATGCATGGCTCAGAGTTGAAAGGAGTCATTCATAGGTTTCTAAAGGCTTTTAGCTTTGTTTGTAGTTGCCCTCTCTTGAGGCTAACATAGGATTTGGCTCTGGCATACGCTTATAAACAAAGTACGTTCCATGGAGCAGTCAGTGATTTTTTTGGATTATTGTATAACATGCTGGAACAGGTTATCCTACTAAGCGCCCAACACATGCAACAAGAGGGAAGGTAGAAATGCAGTGACATTTCTGTACTCTACCTGCTTGTTCAGTATCAGATGATTCGCTGCTGGAATGCTCTGCCTCCAGCATGCCGCTTGAATTTCTTGGCAATTGAAAGGTGGTCATACTCCTCATCAGTGGGGGCCTGGCACCTTCAGCGCTTCTATACAAACTCATTCCACCTTAAATATTTTGAGTGAAAAATACTTTGCTTAGTAGTGGAAAATGTCTTTTCAGAAAAATGATGCCCAAAGTTTTCTAGAGAACGACTATCTACAGAATATTTTTATCTGTTCCTTATACGACTTTGGGATTCAAGTTTACACACCACTGACTTGAGACAGCATTCCTAGATTTTGCAGAATTACCCACCATACAGAAGCTATAGTGTAAATGAATGGGCTAATCTTAACAATAAGACTGCTTTTCACTGCTGTGGAAATTTGAAACGATAGCTTACAATTTAGATGTTTCAATACATGGAAACATAAGGAAGAAGGTTTCCCAACACACCCACAAGGTTTCTGATATGTTATCTTTTCTGGGCACATGAAGGTATAACAGCCAAAAACTCATTTACAATAGTGACGTGACATAGTACTGCATGTTAAAATTTTAAACATTTTGCATCAAACAGATAACCTTTTAGCTTTTACAACCCCAGATCAGAAAAAGTTGGGATGGTAAGGAAAAGGCAAATAAAAAAATAAAAAAACAACACAGTGATTCATAAATTTCCTTTGACGTTTATTTCATTGCAGACAGTATGAACCCAAGATATCTCTTGTTTTGTCCGTCAGCTTCATTTATTTTGTTAATATACATCCATTAATGCATTTCAGGCCTGTAACACATTCCAAAAAAAGTTGGGACGGGGGCAATTTAGTCCTAGTAATGAGGTAAAAAAATGAAATGTGATTTCAAATAGGTGATGTCAACAGATGATTGTAATTATGATTTGGTACAAAAACAGTATCCATGAAAGGCTTTGAGGAGCAAAGATGGGCAGAGGATCTCCAGTTTGTCAATAAATGTGTGAGAAAATTATTGAAATGTTTAAAACCAATGCTCCTCAAAGAAAGATTGGAAGGGATTTGCATTTTTTTCCCCTCTACGGTACATAATATCATTAAATGATTCAAGGAATCTGCAGGAATTTCAGTGTGTAAAGGGCAAGGGCGCAAGCCTACGCTGAACACCCGTGATCTCCGATCCCTCAGACGGCACTGCATCAAGAACCGTCATTCATCAATAGCTGATATAACCATATGGGCAAGGGATTACTTTGGCAAACCTTTGGCAAGCACCACAATACAGAGTTACATTCACAAATGCCACTTAAAACTTTACTGTGTAAAACAGAAGCCTTATGTTAACCATGTCCAGAAGCGGCGTCGACTTCTCTGGGCTTGGAGGCATCTGGGATGGAATCACACAGTGGAAATGTGTATTGTGGTCAAACAAATCAGTATTCCAGATCTTTTTTGGAAGAAATGGACGCTATATGCTCTGGACCAAAGACGAAAAGGACCATCCAGACTGTTATCAGCAACGAGTCCAAAAGCCAGGGCCTGTCATGGAATGGGGTTGTGTCAGTGCCCTTGGCAAAGGTAATTTGTACTTCTGAGATGGCACCATTAATGCAGAAAAGCACATTGAGATTTCAGAGCAACATATACTGCCTTCAAGATGACATCTTTTCCAGGGACGTCCATGCATTTTTCAACAAGACAATGAAAAACCACATTCTGCACACATTACAAAGGGATGGCTGTGTAAGAAGAGAGTAAGGGTACTGGACTGGCCTGCCTGCAGTCCTGACCTGTTCCCAACAGAGAATGTGTGGAGAATTTTGAAACGAAAAATGCAGCAACAATGACCCTGTACTGTTGCACACCTTAAGATGTGTTTGCAGGAAGAATGGGACAAAATAACACCTGAGGCTGAAACATTTCATCGCTTGGTATCCTCAGTGCCAAAATGTCTTTTAAGTGTTCTGAGAAGAAATGGCAAGATTACAAAGTGGTAAATGCTTTAACATCCCAGTTGTTTTTGGAACGTGAAATGCAGGAATAGATGTACATTAACAAATGAAATGAAGTTCACCAGACAAAACATAAAATATCTTGGGTTCATACTGTCTGCAATGAAATAAAAGTCAAAGTAAATTTAAGGATCACTGCATCTTTTTTATTATTATTTGCATTTTCCTTACTGTCCCAACTTTTTCTGATTTGGAGTTGTAGTTAGATGACAGTCAAAAGTTGTCTCCGTTCATATTGTTACTGGTATTTTTCTTTAACTGGGCAGATGGCAGTATCGAGTTAGGTTCTGTATTCAGGCGTGCTAGTTACTGCTGTTGTGATGATAATAAGTGTCGCATTTCAAACCCACGCTAAATGCGTGTTAAATAGAGAAACAAGATGTAATTTTCCTCAGCAAGTTCACACAGGAACAGCTAAATGATCTAATGTCAATGACGCTACAGTAAATTAAACTGGGCCATTGCTGCTAATCAAAGGTAGACAGAACGTCTCGTCCTTTCCATCGACCTAACGTCTTTATCTCGTCTGTATTCTGTTCCTACACCGTTCGGAAACAGAAACATTGTTAAAAGTTTAGGGCACCAAAGATGTCGATGGCAAAATGTAGCAAGAGCCCACAGTTAAAGCTGTGGTTGAAAGGTTATCATGTCTTTATAGAGCCAAATGTAGCTAGGAGGCAATGGCATATTTAGACCTACATAGGGTTGGTAGGATACTCAGACAGAATTTAAAATAAAACCTCTTTATTTGTTCTTTATGAAATGCTACTATAATTATTTTTCCACGTGGTTATTGTTTGAAACTTTAGCTGAATAACAAACATAGTACATTATATGATTGCACATTGTTCTAATTTGTATTATTTTGAACAAACTTTGTCTCTTAAAGATGTATAACTGAGCTAAAGCTAACAAAGGAAAAGCAGATGGGCGTTAAGCATCTATATGTTAAAGTTTAGCTGCAAGGTAAAATTAAATAGGAATATGCTACATAATAATTATGCAATGAAGTAATTAAATGACTGGGATAATAAAAACACAACATCTGGAAGTTTTAGGTGCTAATGCAAAGCAGCAATGTTAAATGAATTCTGTATGCACATCTCATAGAGAGGTAAAATTGAATAGAGATTGTTAGGTATACTGTAAGTAGTTCATTTCGAGCCTCTGTGGTATAGAAGTCTCCCTATGCCAATTCATTATATCTTCTTATATGTCCTTCTGCCAATGCATTGTTTAATTTCATTTTGAAGTTGTCTAGAAGGAGAATCATTAACTTTGCGTCCATGTTCTTTGATAAAATCATTTAGTCGGCACTGTGGCACAAATGCTGTGCTGGACAGAGGAAAAAACTAAACAATGCAAGTTGGACTGTTTTTAAATTGTCATTAATGGGACTTCACATAAAAACAAAGCAAGTGTAATTTTTAAAGAAAGTTAGCCGCACAGTTTGGCTAAACATTACATGATTTTTTTCAAGCTTTGTATAACAAAAGACTACTTAAGTGGTTTCTGAACATTGATTTTAGAAAAACATACCAACGCTGGTTTACGAATGAAACTCTTGAAACATAACAAAAAAGCTGTAATACAGATCAACAGTTAGTTTTGGTTAAAAATATGATAAACTAATTGGATTCTTCCAAATATTACTAAAGTTGAAGGAGTGATTGTACTTAGTTTTAATGGAGGTAAGATATAGGGGAAAAGCCTGCACATGCATCAATTTTGAAATATAGAATAAAGTTAAACACAGTATATAATCATTGTATGAATTAACTTTATAGTTAGTCTTTCAGCCACTGCTTGTACCACTGTAGACATATAAAGATTTACTTGAGGAAGATTCTCCCATATTCTGCCCATGTGACAGATCTGAATATACAGATGTCCAGAAATACAGAAGAGAAAAGAATTATGATTCTAGGTTATTTTTGTCTTTCATCCAGCACTTTATGATTAGGTGGATGGCTACATTGACTACACATATTTTCATTAGTACGAAACTGCACAGTACACTTCTCATTTTGCCCGATTGTCATAAAAGCTGAGGGATTTTCATTCTTCAAAACTATATTTATTGAGCTGATTTGTTTTCCTGTTCCCACTGACTACATGTATTCTGTTTTCGTTTGTCAGACTAGATTAGTGTCGTTCAACATAACTTCATGGGCCGCTTTCAAAAACACTGATTACACCTAATCTTAGACTAAATCATGCATTTAAAGGGAAACTCTGGCGAAAAATTAAGTTTGAGATTAACTTGTACCTTTGTTTCTGTAGCTGTCAGCATAATTAGCCTGGTACAAACTCAAAAAAGCAAGACATAGCTACATTTCTACACTAGACATGCACTGGGTGGTCAACTGCACGTGTAAATTTCATTTTTCACCAGACTGTCCCTGTAAGAGGCTGCTTTATACTCTAAGATTAGGTTTAAGCTGTGTTTTAGAAACCGGACCCTTTTTATTTTTACAAGTTTTCACCAGAAATTCATTAGGAATTAACTGAAATATAATTATAAATAATAAATTGTAAATTGCTATGAATTGCAATTAGAAACATCGCTATGTCACAACGTGGTTCATATAGTGGGAAGGAAAAATACACAAATTTATACCAGAAAGAAAAACAGATATCTTCGGTACATGCTGAACTTGTAAATCGTTGTCTGCACAAATAATAGACTACTCTGTAGAATCGGCAAAGATTTCTTTATGTTTTCTTAATCTAGGTACAGCCAACCCAAGGTAAATGAATTAATCTTGTTTTTTCAGTTGATGTTGGGAGGTGAAATTCAAATCCAGTTAAGACTCCAGTTAAGACTAACAGAATATTTCTTATGTGTTACACTGAATCGTTGAGAAAAAAAATCTACTTATTTTGCTGTTGCTCTTTAATCACAGTGGTTTTGGAGCAGATCCAATAACTTTCACCTCTACAAAACATCTGAAGCAAACAATATACACACTTTATTACAAGAAAACTGTTTTGGTTTAAGTTAAAAGTAGAACTCGGACGAGTTATGAGTTGGCTGATAAAATCAGCCGAAATAAAGTTCCACGAAATTATCGGCATAGTCGGATAAAGCACACTGTACAGCGTCTCCTTAGCTATCTATAATCCGAAAAGGTACCCTCTTACTAGAGAAAATAGGAACATTTTCCTAATAAAATACTTCACTTTTTTTTCCAAACACAGTTCATTTCTAAGGTATATTGAAGTATACAACAAGGTATATTGAAGTTGCTCTTGTTTGACAGTGTGACATTGTAGGAGTTCAGGTTATTTTCTTGTTTTAAGGTTAGGTTATACTGCACTGTTCAAAACTATTGATATCTGTTTAATATTTAACCATATAAAATAATATCTGAAACTAAATTTTAAAATCAGTTTGACCCTAGTTAAAAGGGGTTTGTTCATTAGTACCCACAACATTTACAATCTGACTGCTGTATTTTGTTTACTGAGTTTGTGTTTATGTTTACTTTTAGACAAACAGTTACATATTTTAAAAACAGAAGAAGAGCTGCATACATAGAGCCTGTACACATATACCTGATGCATGCAATCATTATGAATTAATTTCTATGAACTTACATTTCATGCCCATAAAGTAAGAGAAGACGACAAGCTTTTACCTGGTGTCCTGCAGGCGACTACATTCTTAGTCAAATTAGTGTCCATTCCAATAATCTGCGGAATAGCCATTAAAATGTGAGAAAATGACACTCCAAAGCACATCACGTGTCATGAACAGTACCAATTCTTACTTACTGTAAGGAAAGTTTCCGGTGATTTTTGAGTACCTCTTCTTTTATTTACGCACGTACGTCTTATTTTTTCAGGTGTCAAAATATCAATAAAATGTTAATATTTAATAATGTTAAATATGTATTATTTTTCACAACTTAACTATATTAACTATATTTCAAAACGCCAGTTTTTTAACATACATGTAATTTCAGTGTTCAGCTGTTTCAACGATGAATCAAAGGTGTAAGACATTCATTTATAGGTTCTCGTAAATGTCCTCACATAATAGGCAAAGTATAGCAGGCAAAAATACTTTGGTGGGATACATTCATTTGGTCTAATTGTTAATTTTGCTGCCTGATGGATGTAAGTAACAAACTAGACTACTGAAAATGTAGTTAGCATTTTATTTAAGGTATATGCTTTGATGCGTGAACTATAGTCTTTGCTGTATAGCGTTACTCGAGTTTACCGGACTGCAGTACTTACACCTATACAATAGACATGTACCGGTGATACTGGCGTTCTTAACGGAACATGTAGCGGCAGATCTTGTAACGCCTGACGCGGCTGTTATTATCCATTTGAGACACCAACATAAATTATCCAAAATATTGCCCTCGACATCTCGTCACAATTCAAAATCCCAGATGGTTTCTCTTTGTTATAATTTCCGCACTTAATTGTGGCATTTAGGAACCGCAGTTCACTTTCAGCAACACCCACGTCAGTGTTTTTGGATTCATAGTCAGAGTCATAATTTTATGAATAGGCTACTGGTTTAAATGATTAATGCGAAAAGAATAGCGACGTATCTGCACCTGCTTCGATTAGAAAATGGTAGTTAAATCAAATGGCCAGGGAACTTCCAGCCGCCTATCCAGTACTGTGTCGGTAAATGAAACGATATACGTGCTGTAACACGTGCTTTAACGAAATGTTTTCCTTTCCACATTTTGATTACGCAGAAAACTTAAACAGTATCTGAACACCAATTAAAGCAATCTACTATCCGATCGATCTTTCAAAGACTACGCAAGTTAACCACCAAAATCAAGTATTCAAATTAATTTGTAGTATATTTCTTATAAAAGATAAAAACATCCATCTCAATATTACCAGTTAATCAGGGTGCAAAATATAGATTTATCCCATGCAGGTGTCAAATACATCCACTTGGACGCGATCGGACGCCGCTTCCAGCTCTTCCTTTTCGTTAATGTTCTCTTGCCGCGTCGACTTTTTCTCCCAAGCTCGGCCTTCTCGCTCCAGTGACGTCGTAGGCCTCTGGCAGCTCTGATGGCATGATAATGACAGGCGGATTTACACGCAATCTCGACATACCTGTTGTTGTAAGACTCCACAAAACACTGCTTTATAAAATGAATCACCTATGAACTATTTTTTACCACATCATATGATAACAAAAGGCATTGAATGATATTTTTTAACGTGTCAATGAATAATTTAATTTTAAATGCAAAGAAAATAAATATATCAATAAAAGCAAACAGTAATTCGATCAAAATTGCCATTCTGCACATCATTTACAGATATAATTTATACCGAGGAGCATTCTATTGTAACAAACAACGTAACTGATTTAAACGTCTGTTTCGGTAGTATATCTAATTAGGCAGCCACATTTATTGTAATTAATTAATAAGCAAAGGCGTTAAGAATAATAATTAGTTTTGTAATTAATAAGGTTTTTTTTTTTTCATAGCGTTAAGCTTGTTGTGGTAGAAGGCTCGACAAATATTTCAAGAAAAGCGTAAATTGATTTAACCGTACAAACATGATAGTTCAACACCTCGACGTAGATATGGATAGTAGGGGTATGTCACCATCAACTTTTAGGAAAGCTGAAAATATCCCTACCAACTTTTACAAATGCATGAATGCAGCAGTTGTTTGCGACTGTTTTGTTTCCCTATACCGACTTTCAAACCAAACCTGCGCCCCAGGTTCTACAGACATAATTTTGCACAAAATTTGTGGTAATTGTAACGCGTTTAATATGAATACATTTAACCTGATTTGTTTAAAAAATGATGCAGAATATAATTTTAAACATACTGATTTTAACTCCTGGTATAATAGATGGAACAAACAAAAAAATGAACGCTTTTTCAGAGTTTTTTTTTTTTTCTCCTGTGAATTACCGTTTAAAATCTTTAAAAATGTTATTTATATATTAGAGTAAAAATGTTTTGTATTTATCACAGTAGAAGATCCACACCAAAAATCAAAAATCGGATGAAGAATGAGGATATATAATAATCGAGATATTCCATTCGATTATTGAGATTAGCTGCCTTCTTTTGATAGCTTTTTTTGTCTGCTAGATTTGTTTAATATATTAGATCACAGGCGTAGACTCAGCAGCTGATGGTAAGGACATGTCCCCAGTCAATTTCAGGAAAGCTGAAAATCTCCCTATCAGCTTTTCCGCATGTATGATTGAACTAATTGTTTGCTGTTTTGGTTCCATCACGACTTTAAATCTACACCCCTGTATTAGATGGCGCTACAGTATCTACCGGAATTGTCCACCAGAACAGCGAGACTATATTTGAACAAAGGCTGTAATAATAGTACACTGCATTTCGTGTCGAAAGTCGATGGAACTCGAAACGACTAAACATTTTTTTAGTGAACGTCAAAAGCTTTCCTTACCAGTCTTACGAAAGTATTTACAAGAATATAATTCATTTCATTGTTACTCGCTGTTTTCAGTGTTTACACGGTTAATTGTTACTTTGGCAAGCTGTTGAAAAAAATAATAAGTATCAACCGTCAACAACAACAACTACAATAAACATATATTATTATGATTTTTATATAACTGTTATTAGTATTGTTTGTGTATTCACTAGAAGGATCATTAACAGCTAGTAAAGGAATTAAAAAATATTCTTGTTAAAAGAAGTATACATTTTATAATTTATTCTTAGGGTACATTTTATATTGCTAGTTTTGCTATTGCTTTCAGTGGTCTGATAACTGCTAACGCTCAATAACAAAACAACGTGGTAAATAAATCTCAACAAATTGTATTTAATATGGATTTCTACATTTTGTTAAAATGGTGCAAAAATGAGAATAATTTAAAATCATTATATCAATTCTTATATCATCATAGGAAATCTTTATTATTGATTAATACATTATGAATAAATTACATCGCTTGCCAGTTTATGTGTGTAAAACATTGTTGTACAACTAAGACTTTTGCATTTATTTTTCTTTAAAGAAGAGCAGGTTAGGTTTTCTATCCTCTTCCAGTCTGTTTTTTTCTCCATTGAAACACATTTTTCTAGGTTCATCTTTGGCAAACACATTGAGCCTATAATCATTGCCACTAGAATCCCATTAAGTCAGAATTCCTAGCTGAGTGTTGATTCAACAGCCAAGTACTATAGAGCTGTGTGTAAATCTTCATCCAATGCACTTTGCCTGTGTGAGCGACTTTAAGAGGTCTACTGTGTTACTGCCACATAGAAGAACTGAAATGTAACACCCGTAGACCATACACTACTGACATTCTCTGGCTATTCCAGAAGAGCACATGCTGGTCATACCCAACGTTTTAAACCCACCTAACACACTTCTGCTTGTATACAGTGCCTGCAGTTGTAGTGGTTTTCTTTTAAAGTGAAGATTTGAAATCCCATATTGAGTTAAGGAAAGGTTTAGTCTGCTACTATGTAAATTGGTTTCCTTTATTTGCTCTTATAAATCTTCGTGGTTACTAGCTCTTCCTTAATCAGTGTGTTCATTGTTTTAAGACCAACTGGTATGCTTCTGTATGTTTTCTTTTGAGATAGGATCTCCGTTACTTTGAAAATATGATTTCACTTCCATCTGAATCTTCATCTCTCATGCTACTTGACGCTATCGCTGTTTGTCTTGTTAAGAATCAGATAATGCTATAGCATTTCCATATGAATATTGTTTGTAATTTTTGTTATTTCAGTTTAGGCAAAGTATAACTTGTTATAATGGAAACTTTTTATAACTGATCATTATTTCAAACACATTTATATTACATATTTCAGGTATTTCTGTTTAAAATTAGCTCTAGCATTAAGAACTGCGCAAATATTTCTTAGATTGCATCAGCTACAGTATATCTGGTTGTTGAACTGTATAGCGCTTTTGACTAATGACAATAACAAACCTGCTTTATCATATTACACTTTCAACAGCCATTTGTCCATGTGATGTAGATTGGAAATATGTGTTATTTTGAGTGAGACTATATTGTCTGGACACTTTAGTGTCCATCAAGCAGGGCTATTTCAATTCATTTTTATGAGACATCTTGACCAAAAAAATATATATATATATGTAGCCATACCTTATGCACAAATACACACACATACTATGCAAAGCAAAAGAGAAAAGCCAAAAGAAAAGCACAACAAAAAGTCCATTGGATGGACTAATAGAAAAAAATCCTTTGGTCAATGGATTAATAAGGGTAATTAGATGTTTATCCATTAAGAAGACATTTATAAAACTGAATCCAGTATCTATCGAATGTCAATAGCTGGATCAGTGACAACTTGATTGGTCTTCAAAATGAATCTGAAGACAAACAGAACAATCTATGTAACGGACGACAAACCCAGCAATAACTTATCAAGACATATAGTTTACATTAATGATGTTAGAATAACATTTGACTGTTTATGTACAGTGGACTAGTTGATTCATCCAAGCTGAAGTTATAAAAATCGGGTAAAATTGTGCACTATTTTATTGAAAGAATGAAGACCTGAATGTGGGAAGTGCCTGAATTACATTCTGTCTAGTCAGGTCCTGAATGATGGAATGACCAATGTTCCCTCTGCTCTCCCTTTGACATTAGAGAATCTAATTCAAAACACCAAGGGTAAGTTCAGTCCGGAACTTTAATTGAATCTGTACATCTAGCTACTTACAAAGCAGAAAGTAGAATCCGACATTTATTTGCAGTGACTCGTTTAGTGAAGTCCCACTTCTCATTCTGACCTTTACAGGTATTCACTTCAGATCTACTTTCTAAATTATTCCCAATTGTGACTATAGCAGCCTTCCTTTCCATGCATGGTTTGGGCTGAGTCGTTGAAACATTACATCGAAATAGGATTGATATCTTTGTCAAATTTTGAATTTCATAATGTTTAAATCGATGAGTTTTCTAGTTAAATTGATAATGAAACTCCTTGAAGTAAATGCCAAGTAACCTAGAACCCAAAAATAAGTGATTGTTTTTCCCCTTGCATAACTCATGGTCATGTGACTCTGAACTGGGTTGTCATGTAGTTTGTTTTGAGGGTCTGGAGTGCTCTATGCTCTTATTAGCTTCTTCAAGACCAGCCCCCTCAGACTCATGGTAACAGCTATTTTTAATTTACCTACTTACCATTACCAGTACTGAAAGAGGTCTGCAGTAAGTAAAGAAAGCAATCAACTTAGTAGGGAGTGAGGCTAGCAACTGGCTCCTTTGAGGGCTTAAGTTTGGATCATGGACGAAGCCAGCAGGGCCAATGCCCAGGGGGCTTGTACTGCCTGAGGTGGGGGTTCGGGGGCTTCTAAGACATGTGCCCTGGGGCTTCACAGGATCATGATCCAGCCCTGTGAGTAGTTCTCCATTATCACAAAATAGTCTTAGAATGAAAACTCTCTTTATGCAATACATACTTTTCACATTTTTAGCTGACTGAAATGTGAAGTGCTTTACAACCATGACCGTAGTGTGCACTTTCTTTTTGTGTTTGGTAATGACCAGGTTTGTCTTATGATTGCAATTAAATAATTGTGAGGCTGTCATTTTAAATGACACTAAATTGGCAGAGATGAGCAGAAGCCCTAACTGTCTTAGGCAAAGCAAAAGTACAAGTTCAATTTTAGCTCCATCATCTGTCTTAGACACCAAACTTTGGAATAACCTGCAAATGTCATTGGCTGTACTGCAAAAGAACATTTGAACAACACCTTAATAAGCTTCTGCCCAGCATCTGTTTTTATGACACATCTGAAGAGAGCTTGCTGAATGGAACTTTGCCACCTGCAGTTCTCAGGCCAAGATTTACAGTAGAGGCAATAAACTTAGCTGAATAGCTGATAGCTTACCTCAGATCTCCTTTCCTTTCTTTCTCTTCTTCATCTCACTCCTTGTATTATTAAGCGACATAATGAGGAGAGGATCCTTTGACAACAAGCTTCGTGGTATATTCTCACAATTTCTTGATATAAGGTATTTTATTTTGCCCTGTCTTATAATGCTAAGTGATTTAATTCTGCTCCAGATATGAGATTGTCAAGTTTCTGAAAAATATCATTGGCCTTTTTTCAGCCTGACATGAAAATGTACGATGTAAATGTTATTCTGTCACAAACATTGAAGGAATGAAGAGTTTTGGGACAAAAAGAGAGTGCGTGCAGAACAGAGTGGTCGGAGGAAATTGGGAAAAGCCGCTAGTTTGGCTTTAGTGAGGCTTCAGGAACTGGAACAGGAGCGTCATTGTATTTTTTCATGGGAGCAGGAACCTGACGATACAAAACAAAACAAAACAAAAATAATTCAACAGCATTTAGACTGCCAAAGCATACACGATGAAAAGACGAAACGTTAGCATCCACCTAAAAAGCAAATATCAAGCTAAAATGGGTGACTGCAAGAAGACAGATGAGTGCGTGCAAAAGGCCCCATTAATACACAAATGCATCTGGCTGGCTGCTTCCAGCACAGCTCACCTTGAAAAGAGTTTACACATGGAAATGGACAGGATTCAGCAGCCTGGTCATCAGTGGCATCATCTCACCAGTGACTGTTGCCAAGGAAGCATGTTTATAGATGCCTTGGCGACCACCTTAAATCAGTCAAATGAGCCATTGTGAAAGAAAAACAGTGAACAAGTAAGATTACATCATTTGGGACTGATTTGCTCAGCTTAGAAAAGGTAAATACAGAAAAAGGATCTACATAAATATGTGGTTGTATAATACTAAACAAAATCAAATCTATGAAGTATAGTTACAATTGATTTAGCATTGCTTTTGTTATTTCATTATTTTCTTTGGAAAGATATAAGAATATTATTGCATCCTTGCAAAAATGGAAAGTTTTTGTTCTAATGCAGTGTAACTTCACATGGGACGTATTAACTCGGTTTGAGTAAAGATGAAGAAAGACTCAGAAAGAAAGCAATTGAGAAAAAGAGAGTTTAAAAGAGAATTTATGATGTGCTGAAGGAATTCCACATATGCCTGGTTTGGGAGTGGGAGCAGGACAGCCATATCACCCTGGTTTCTTTATCTTGATGGTCATTGCTCCATAAAGCTGCTCAGAGGGTCTTCAGCATCTAGCATTTTACTGCTGTATTTGCTTCTTTTTCCATTATTTCCGATAAAAGTCACCCAAAGATGAGGCAATTAAGTGGGCCAGTTGAAAAGGCTCTTCATCTATGCTTCTTCAGGCCCCCAGCAGCCGATGAGTGGTGGTGGGGCAGTGGATTGTTTCATTGGAATGGTTAAAGATGTTTCCATAACAGACTGATAAGTACCAGGCACTGAGATAGGAATGCATCTGGCCTCATTTCGTGGGCCCTTCGAACAGTCCACTTCCAGGGACATTTTGTTTGGTGCATTTGCTCACTTTTGCTGGTTTGTTATATCTGCTGAGTCCTAATTCACTACACATTAACCTACTAAGTCATTTTACCTAGATGGGTTTACTGGTTGTAACTAGTTTGAATTGTATGAACGACTGAACCTGAATAGTTACCATGCTCCGGGAAACATTGGCAGCCATGTGAACTTTTCTCCTACAATTGAAACGTAACAAGTTTTTATTCCTCTCCTCATCTGCACTGTCTACTATGTTTTATCAGCTGACACAGTATATAGGCGTGTTTGTATGTGTGCACAATATAAATAAATATTTTGGGATAAGATGTTTCTTAAAAATCAATTTAAATTGCCCTGCTTGAGAGATACCAAAGAGTCCTTACCAAAATAAGACTAATTTCCCAATCTACATCACATGGATGCACTGCTGTTGAAAATGTAATGCGATAAATCAGGTTTGTACTAAAGACATGTTGTTAGTCAAGATGACAAAATATGCTCTCAGTTGATTATTTGCACAGTCCTTACTGCTGGGGTTAAATTTGAACAGAATTACTGTAATAGTCTCTGATGTAAATATTTCCATAAGAAAGAAGTTAACAGCAGAAATAATACTTTAGTGACAAGAAAATATGCTCAGAACCAACTTTCTCTGTTTTATGTTGATTGTTGTATTAAGCATAGCAGAGTTTAACCTCTGATGAACGAGTGTGAGAGATAAATATGGCTTGATAAAAAAAATAAATCCGGAGTCACCTACTTGTTGTAGCCTACTGAGGGCCATCATGATAAATACCACATCGTGGAGGGTCGCCTGGTTTTTCCAAGTCCTACGGCATTGAAAGAAGTTAGGTTGCAAAGGCAAAGACCAGTGAGAGATGGGTGGTATGTTTGTGACCTCAATCTTTCAATGTCATTTCCTCAGGATGTGTAGGACTTTTAAAAATTTGCCTCTAAGCACAATGTCTTGTTAATTGCTCTACCAAATACTCGTTCTGTTACACACACACGCACACACATGCACACACACACACACACACACACACACACACACACACACACACACACATACAGTATATATACGTATATATATATATATATACATGGTATATATTTTTATGTTAAAGAATTCCTAAATATACTATATATATCGATGAATTCTTTATTTAACAGGAAAATACCACGTGGCCTCTTTAGGTAGAGACATTAGAAGTGCATGTTTTTATTTTATGAGTGTTTGCTGTAGGGTGTGCTCACCGTACATACCGTACGCAAATAAATGACTAATGCTTTTTCTGAGTGCACTTTGCAAACATTTATGCCAAGAATCTCTCTAAGGAGGTCATTAAGAAAACATTGCCTTATGTATTCATTTGGAGCATTGCATGTACTGAATTTTAACAGCACCATCAGTCCCTATTTCTCAACATTTAATATAACACCCAGTGCATTTTTACTTGATGTATTTTGCAGTAAGCGTTCGTGGCTGCATGTAGTCCAGTGTTGTACTTCTCATTGTGTTCCTTATAGGAATTTTAAGCCAAAGTGTCTACTTTAGGCACAGGTTTCCTTGGATTGCTGGCAAGATGCAGGATGCCCCACTCCACAAGGAAAGCTAAGGGTCAAACCTCCGGCTTAGGGGCCCAGTTTTGCCCTCCTCCTCCTCCTCTAGTTGGTTCATTCCTTGTACTTTTTGTTCCTCCCATTCTAGTGCACTTTTTTTTGCCTGGTGCTGGCCTGAGGAGGACGGGCTTCCCCTTTGAGTCTGGCTCCTCCCAAGGTTTCTTCCTCTTGAGGGA
>JAACJT020023429.1:0-22787 GCA_009936485.2 Gymnarchus niloticus | reverse complement strand
AGCTCTGCACGTCAGCCTTATTCTTAAGAATCGGTACTAGCACACTTCTTCTCCACTCCTCAGGCATCCTCTCACTTTCCAAGATTGCATTAAACAATCTGCTTAGAAACTCCACTGCCATCTCTCCTAAACATCTCCATGCTTCCACAGGTCTATCATCCGGACCAACAGCCTTTCCATTCTTCATCGTATCAACCTATACCAGCAAAAGTCCACACAGAGAACATGTTGATGGATGGGTGGATGGATGGATGGATCTCCACTAAGCTTTTTTCTGTGCCTTGGGAAAAACCAGCTTAATCTAGCTTTTTATTGAAATCACCGTGCTTTTTACAATACTCGTTTCACTGACATCATAACAAATCACATTTATTTGTCGTGCAACGCTATACTGTTATAGTTTTATATTCATATTAATTCTACAATTACCCGGCCTAAGCCTGAATTAAATCAGTCGCACGCTTGCTCTCGTAAATCTCATTCTTTATGTTCATCCCCATCGATCCCATAATGCACTCCTTCTCTAGTGGTATCATCTTATACAAACGTTGCCTTCCAATCCACGACATTACTGGGATATAAACTAATCAAATTAATGAATCCTCTGACACATCTGCTCTTTTTGTCAAGTGTCCAAATTAAAATTTTTTTTTTTAAATTTATGCTCAACACACACACAGACACACACATCTGCTATATATAGCTTTGATGCAAAACTAATCAGGAAGTCTCTAAGATTCTGCAGAATTACGTGTTTTTGTGGCCTGGCTCGTGGTGTGGCAGATTTATTGCGATTAAGCATGGCATCAAGGCCCGCAGATGCCAGCCACAGATCCTTGTGTTCCTGGATCCACAAATAAACGCTGCTCGATCTTTTAAAAACTTCAGTTTGGTCAGGTCACAGTAAAAAAGCGTGCCTATAAACGATATCTTATGTTACAGATAAGGCACAGTTAAGCAAAAAGAAGCAAAATAAAAACGTTGTCACAGTCAAAGAGTGTATTGCTGTCTACCTACAGATCATTTTTCTTCTTCCCAGGAAACAATGACGGAATAAACCAACACGCTTAGCAATAAGGGGACACCCAGTGGACTGTACCATTCAAGTGTTAAAATACTGATATACGCCATATAGAGATAATTGTGTGCACGTATTTACTCATAAATCAGCTGCACCCATATTCTCAGGGTCTACTTGGCCCTCCGTTGCATTGCAGCTAAGCTAAGCTCTGCTGGGTGATCCCACAGTTACCTTGCTCCCATTCTGGCTCTCTACTGTGGTGAATCTGTGTACGTTCTCCCGTCTGATCAAGGCTTCATCTCCTACAGTCACATCTGGTTTGGCCGCTTTGCGATGCCCACCTGCATGCAGTTTCCCTTTTGTTCTGCAGCCTGGTCTGCAGCCTCCTTTTCCCAGTAAAATCCCTCCAGCCGCGCAAAGCCGGACGTGATTCTTTATCGGGGCATTCTAGGCCTCCACTTCGCTGTTAGCTCGAGCCCATTTTGGAGCCGTCCTCGAGTGTTTGATACCATTTTCAACACGATAATCAGGGAATTTATCAGATTTGAATTGGGCAGTTGTCAGATTATAGTGTGACAGGAAGTCCCGGTCTGTAAAATGTTGACTTAGAACTGTCAGTTACTTTTGCTGTGGCTGTCAAGGTGAGCATATCATATTCTCAGCCCTACTGTACTGATCTATCAGAACTAGGATTTACTCTTGCCGTGCTCCATCTGGCAGCGGTGTTAATCCAATGGCTCTGGCACATCGGGCTGTGATCCAAGTTTGCATCAGTTTCAGGCTTTGCAGTGATTCCTTGTCTATGATAGGCCACCGTACTTTACTCCTTAGATGCTACTTAGATCCATCTATTCCTCAGAAGTCCTTATTAACTAGCACAAGTGATCTTACCCATAGTGCTCTCAGTCATACTACATACGTGTGTCTCACAGGACACGATGTCCCACTATACATAATTCACATTTCATACCCTGTTAAAAGGCTCCACTCTCAATTTCTTACATATCTCGATCAGCAAGTCTGAAATTGTAGGATTGTAGACAGAGAACCCTGAGTGAAATTTCAGCACAAACATACAAGTGGTTCATGGTCAACTGGAAAACCAAACTGTCATTCATAAATTAGAGGATGTAGTCTCTTACAAGCCCGTCCGCAAACCAAGCCTCCCGTTCACTTTCAGTATCTCTATTCACCATCTGTCAGTCTTCTGCTGACATAAGTAAGTGGAACATTCTTTTCTTTCTGCCGCTGAACTAGCGGAGCACCTAAGCCTACATGGTTTGCTTCAGTGGTCACACCCCCCACCCATCGCGTCCTTTTCAACATTAGCTAGGGTTCCAGTTTTCATCTGTCTGCCTTCTTTGTTCTGGTCCAAAAATTAATTTTGTTGTCTTTTCTAATCAGGTGCTTGATGTGCTCTGTCAAAATCGGACACCGTAGAAAAGAATTTACCGCTGTAGCTAAGACGTCTAAGAAAGCTTCTTACCTTTGAGATGTTTTCTGGTTCCCCAGCTTCCACTAAAGCTCTAACCCCTCTCCTCCATAAGCTGATGCCCTCCCATGTGACGAGAATATGAAGCTTAAGCATTCCACGTTAAACCGACATTTCTCTGGATTCAGAGTTGGTCTACATTCTCGCAAACGCTTTGGGACGGTGTGTCTGTGTTTGTTATGTCTCTTCTGATCTGGTGCTTGCACAGTGACAACAGCAGAGACATTTCCAACTGCCTTATGCCTTTTAGTTTGGTATTGTTCTTTGGCAGAGGACACACCAGTAATAACTCTCTTACATGATGTATTCTCCGTTACAAACTGAGAAGGTTTCAAGACACTCAGGGTCACCTCACGCACGATGACACGAACAAAAACAAACATGATAAAACAATAAGTGATTAGCTAACTAGCCCTGCCAGTCTAAACAGATGAGTTTTATAGTTCTGTATATCATAAGAGATGCATTATGAAAACATAGAGGTGTCTTTACACATTACATCTTACTCTCGAATCGTACATGAACAGAAGAACTTTTTACTAGAGGGAATTAAACCCACTCGTCTTGGCCTAACCGTCAGGCCGTGTCATCGGGCGGTTTACGGTCGACGAGAAAAGGACGGTGAGGACCCAAGGGATCAAAAAAAAAAAACAATGCTGAATAATCTTTGGCGAGTAAGACACAAAGTGTTTATTTTGCAGCAAGAGTGAGTTGGTGTTTGTGTTCATACGCCGTGTAGTAAGAGTGATTAATGGCAGACAGCGAGAAGAGGGCCTCGCTGACAGGACGTCCCGGGGGCCGGTTGATAAGATCAAATAACATCAGCAAAAAGAAGCAGCGCTGCTGGCAGCGAGCAAATCATAAACTCCGTCAGCACTGCGTATCGAACAGATTAGATGGCCTTATCGGTAACAGACGCTCAATAGTGCTGTCTTTTGGCCAGAATCGCTGTCTCTTTCGGTGAATGCAGCGCGACTGTCACCCGTTCGTGAAAGACTGTTCGCACACCCCACGCCTGCGTGGTTTCTTTGGCATGTGTATGGTGCATTCAGCACCGGTATCTCCTGCTCATTGTCTGTCACGGATGCCGTGAGCGAATCGCGCGGGAAAACGGACCAGACACAGTGGCGATCGCTGAGGGAAATTTCTGCCTGCTGCATTCACATTTTGAACTCCAGAGGCCAGGAAAGCTGGTACTTAAGCACAAGGGTGTAGATAGTGATGGGACAAACGAGGCTTCATAGAGTCAGCATTGACTGGTTAGGTCGGGATCCTCTGACCTACCATGGGTTCTGAAGCCTCATTTCTCCCACCACTAGGTGTAGGTCTTGTTTGAAAGTTGGTAGAGACAAGCAATGGGAAATCATGGCTTCAGTCACACATGTGTAAATGTTAGTAGGGATATATTATGCTTTCCTGAGAGCCGGTCCGGACATTTCCCTACCATCCCTGCAGAAATCAGCACCTGTGCTTAAATAGATGAAAAGACACAGCTGACTTGAGTGCCCCTTAATTACATAGACGTCGCAGCCCTTATATACTCTCTTAAACTGTATTTTGTGTGTTTAATATTTTTAAAAAAATCCCATTTCGATGGATATTCAAATTTAACCTTACTGGACCTGGCCAACTGAATAGTTATTGAAAGAGAAAATGGTATTAAAGGCAGAGCAGGAGAGTGCTGTATGAAAAGCTAATACTCTATTTCATACTACAGACAATAAACGTTAATGTAAATATTCGTACATTCGTACAATTTCACGTGTGTCTCATTATTTCATGCTAAGGAGACGAAACCTGTTGCTAATTCCTTGGATAATGCATCGTGTTACGAAGGGTTAACATGAACTGCGCATAGGTTTAATGTGCTCTTGATTTATTCTATAGCTAAAAGTTGGGACAGGGAAGAATGGGCCAGCATTAGAAATATTCACTTAAAAACATGCCGGTTATTTCCATTAGTCTGAAAAGTCTGTTAATGCCGAGTTTAAAATGCTCAGCCATACTCCTCGAATTAGGCACCATCTTCGAGCGAACGTTCTTGTCAGATATTCGGAGCACTTGTCAGTCCTGAGCACGTTTCGCTGCTTCTCACCCTCTGTGTTTCCACAGATCTGTAACCCAGTTAAGTTTGTCTTTCCTGAGTCTTTCTTGTTGCGCTCACTTCAGTTTGTGTTCAGCTCTCTCTGTATCTCCTACCTCGATCCCGGTACCAGCAAAAACATGCTTGGGACACATCCCTCACCCCAACCATCCCTTACGTGACCATTTGGGAACTCTTTCAAGGTCAGTAATCACCCCTGGAGTTACGCGGCCCCTATCTTCTCTCACTCCCGTGCACCTCGGACTTTTCCATGTACAAGCGCAGTCCCGTTCAATTTCTGCTTTATCGTTCCTTCTTTATGTGTTCCACCGTCCAAATAATTGCAGTGTGATTTCACTTTATTACCATTATACAAAGAATCAGGAAATACCGTTTTCCAGCTGCCTAAGGCCTTCTTCTGAAAAAAGCTATCTCAGATATAAAAACCTCATATACCGAATAAAACTGGATGATGAGCTGATTAATAGAATTTGGGGTATATAGCCGCAATTTAAAACAAATATTACATGGCTCCAATAATTATTTATTGGAGTGTGTGTTCTGAAGCCAGGTGCTAATAGTTACATATCATATATGCTATATGAAAACATAGCAGTTAGAAGGAGGAAAATGTTTTCGTGACTACGAGACACGACCAGCATATAAATGTGTTTCTGACTCTACTTTATTCAGCCAGGTGTCCTTCGGACTATTAATTTTCCACTTCAGTAAAAAGCAAACTTATGAAAAATGCATAAGGGTTTTGATCTTGTGCTGCCATTTCTTTTGTGGGAACCAAAAAAAAAAAAAAATGAAGGTCTGAAGCACCTCTGACTAAAATTTGACTCAAGGCACTTATTAATGTGACAGGTGTGTACAGGGCCGTGACAAGAATGGTCGGCACTTTGGAGGACGATTACAAGATCCGGCACATGGCTTTTGAAGACACGGACAGCGTGAGAAGGTGAAGGAGACCTGTGGAACATCACACAGTGGACTGGAGGACATGGTTGGACAGTGAGAAGTGTCCTCAGTGTGGAAACAAACAGGACCTGCCATTTGGATAAAGTCCTTACTTAACAAGGTCGACAGGACCACCCAGAATGCTCTCTGATAACGAAAACTTTACGCAATATGTTGGGGCAAGGGGAAAGCCACTGGTGTGGGGTAAAATGACACACTAGGCAGTGGTATTTTGCACCAAGTTGTCAGAGATCAAGGGAGAGGGGTGCAGGACTATGTGGGGGGTGGCTCAGAGGGATGACAGATTCCAGGAGAGCAGGTAACAGATGTTCCATCGGCAAACATCAGTGATGTCCTTCCCCGAGCCCTCAGTGTCTGTGCAGAGCCAATACAGAATGGTTATTTTAGCTCTTTCACTGGAGCAAGCAGGCAAGCCAGAAACAATCTCCTCATCCTGTGCTGCTAGATCCTTTTCTATGTCCTCAGAAGCTGCCTAACCTTCCTCAGCTCAGCCTTGCCATACTATGGGTGGGTGTCCGTCTCCATCCATGCTGAACTGTCATCAGGCAGCAGCTGTCCGTGGTGCTGAACAGGGAATGTTGACACCTGTCAGCTGGCTGGTGGTGTGTTTACGAGGCATTCAGGGGCTCAGCCATGAGAGCGTTGGCAGGTGGACCGAAGACCCGTTAGGAGGACAGTTCATTTGTCACCTGGAGGTGTGCTGTTAGCGGTGAGCAGTATGAATTCACATGGAAGAGTCCAGTGGGGAATAAGCATGTCCTGAGGGATGACGTGCATGCACGGGGAAGCTGATTCATGGCTGGGCTTTGCTCACGATCCCCCCCCCCCCCAACAAGTGGATCAAAATTGGTCGCCTGTCTTAATAGGATTTACTGCAACGTTGACAGAAAGTGACAAAACTGCTGGATATAGGAGTGTGAAATATGTGACATTATGGGATGTAAAGGCTCTATGTGACAGGGATTGGAGGAAGCAGGATATTGATCGCTAGGCAGCAGCATCAAGGAGAAGACTTAGATCAAGTCTGTCATTTGCCTCTGTCCAGCTGTCAGCCTCTGCCAGCTGTGATGTGGTGCTGGAGAAAGCCCAGCCCTCAGTAATCTCACCGCAAATTCATATGCAGCTTGTTTAAAACCAAGTTCACCTTCCTGCATAAAATACAGATGGTGAAGGAGACAAATATTGTGGACAGCGTAGAGCTAAAGGAGATGTTTAAGGGAGCAGACATGATGGAAATGGTGGAGTGGCTAGAGATGTTGAAGGTAGAGGAGATGGTGAAGGTGACGGAGGTGGTGGAGATAGTGGAAAGTATGGCAGAAGCTTGCCTTCCTCCGTCATTTGTACAAGATCACAGGGCTCCTCTTGAAGCCAGAGGGAATGAGGTCATCTCTCTCATCGGCTTCCATTCCCAGAAACACCACTGATGTGTCAGTCTGGATCTCCTCACTGATCGCAGTACTGCACTCTCTGCATAAATAAATAAAAATGGGGGAAAACTGCTGATATATGGTGCTATTTCTAGGGCAGCCACCAACACCAGCCGCTAGTGCACTGAAAAATCGGTCGACGGACCTGTCTGGACTATAAATAAGTAATAAGTTACAACTGCTGTTAATGAGGAAGGATTTCGTTATTGTTAAAATGACGAGGGAAATTCAAAACACATCTGGACACAAACCTTCATCTCGTACGTGAAACGTTGAAAACGCAGCTATGCCCAGCTGCCGTGGCCTTCCTTCTCACTGAACCCGATACCAGACGCATCTGAGGCCAGATCTGAGCACAGGATTCCAGTCCTGTTCCGTGCAGGGCTGTTTCTGCGTGTTTGGAAACCGAGCTTATTTCACTCGGGGCTGCGCATTTTGCCTATGAATATGGGAGTCCAGAATTGTTCAAATTATACAATCCAGGGAAACAAGGGGGAACGGGAAAAGGTACCATGGAGACGATACGGGAAAGTTTGCCAATAGCTATAGAAAATAACGGGGCGGTCAGTCACTTGGTAACATTTCAAAATAAGAAGCGACAATGACAGTGCTGAGATGACGCCACTTTCCCTAATAACAGCAATAAGGTGTTTTACAGGGGCACTGCCATGCAGTAACGGGCTATCATTATTTTAATTGGAGATGCTTGCACTTCTTAATTATTCGCCAACAAAAGCTGCTGATCAAAGCGCAAAAAAAAAAAATAAAAAATTATTTCTGTAATTTGGATTTGTAGCTCATGCCCGCTGTCAATCATTTCTTTTAAAAACTGGGAAATTAAAGGTTTCATGTGCCTGGAGTCGTGAATTTTTTCACGAATTCCTGTAGGCCTTTTAGCTCGGAAGAGTCTGAAAGATATATTCATAAACATAACAAGGCACTTCTCGTGCTTTGTGAATATTATAAAGGTTTTAATTATCCGCCCGGGGCTCACGTTGGGATTCTCTGTTTAGACAGGAAGAGGTGCACTTAACGTAAGTATGATAAATTTCACAGGCTGTCACTGCGAGTCTTCAGTTAAGAGCATCCTGGCTGTTAAATTGCCAAATAAATATTTTGCGGCTGACGACACGGAAGCATGGTTTGAAAAACTCAATTATAAAAAAACAGGTGTTGCTTTAATAGACCGCTGCCGGGAAACGAAGTGCACGTAGACAGGCGGCAGTGAGGCACAAGTCCTTAGCAAAGTCGAACAGACATCGTTAGCAGTTAAACTTTAGTGAGAGATGAGCACCGCTCTTCAACATGTCATGTGGGAATCCTGACCATTTATCTACGGTTATTTGCATTTGTGTTTTTTCCCGAAGCGACTGCATGCAAGTACATCACCAAGCACATTAAAACAAGCGAAGGTCATTAATGGGCGGGTGCTCAATCGGCAACTTAGGCATGCCCTGGGTACCACAGATTTTTATATCAGGGGCTATAGACAAAATACATAATAAAAAATTAAATAACATAAACTGTTTTAAATATAACAAATTATACCTGTCCAGACCCACAGACATAATAATAGTAACCGAATGATGCCTAAGACTCTTAAGTCGATGTCAAATAGATGAAAGGTCAGTGAGAACTGCCTGTTTAAGCAATGTACTCGAGGTACCACCATAGCAGATGTTCTGGATAACTGAGAACAGGGACCTGCAGGACTGGGTAACAGCTATTAGGTGTTAGGGAAGGTGAGGGTCTAATCTGCTGGGATGATGGACTTTCTGGCAGGTATTAAAGACAGTGCAGGCCAGTCATCCCGGGTTGTGGTAAGAGTTGCGAAGAGTCCTCCCGTCCATTAGGAGGCAGTAGCATTATGAGGGCTGCACTTATGAGGTCAATCCATTTTATGGGCAACTGGATTGCAGGTCGAAGTTCGCCACATTCTTTGTATCACCTTAAGGTGCAGCTGGAAATCTTGGTTTGTCTTGCAGGCAGATGAGGGAAAAGCATGCAGTTGTGTACTATGGGACGCCTTTCAAATCCATATCCTGTGACCTCCTGTTGGTGCAGAAGAAAATGCTTCAAATCCTCATGTCCTTTTGAACTTCCAGAAGCTGTGCTCGGCATCTGCATAGCCCGGGTAATACGTTTCTGAAAAAGGTTATTTGAATGCTAATGCTCGCCTTCAGCAAACAAACTGAAATGGTTTAAAAAAAAAACAAAAAACAAAAAATTACACGGCATATAAAATATCAGACGGTCTTCTCTACTAAATCATTAAAACATTTCCTGATGGTTGCTTAGAGGCTTCATGTAGCATTCAACACAACTCTAAAGTAAACCACACACACACACACACACACACACACACACACACACACACACACACACACTCACGCCTATATACAAAGAGAAAATGGAGTATCTTAAACTTAAATGAGATTTTTATTCCCTTTAAATTCATAGTATGAATTATTTCCAGTTACTAAAAATAGTATATTGGCTTAACACTAGTCAAATTGTTGTGCCATTTTCCTTACACATAATACCCTAAATACTATACCAATACATTGTGCACCATAAATTAATGGGTTTTATATCATACGATTCATTGTGCCCTATATGCTGGAAGCTTTTATGTCCTGTACATTGTATCATATATGTATAGTACCCTCTTTACATTCAATTTATTGCATTTCTCAGTATCTGTCACATAAATACATAGACAGGAGTCACTCGAGGTCATAACTTAAAAAACTTGAGTGTACTTGGGTAAATCTTAACCTTGAGGTTATTATTTTTTCATATCGCTATTTAGCCTGAGCATGCATAATGTAAACAGCATCCCTGTAAACAGTGAAATTGCCTCTCCTTCAGAATTTTCCAGATAGGTGGGTAAGAGGTACTTGGCGACCAATCAAGGTCAGCTTTGAAGTGAGTCAAATTAAAATTACAAACATTAATATTAAAATATTAATGGAAAGCCCTGAAACCTCCCATATTTAATTATCGTTAATTCGTCGTATAATTTTTATATGTAACCACATGGCAGTTCGTTAAAAAAGCATTACACACTCATAGATGGCTGTACATTCCTGTGACCTTCCATGAAAGAGACTCAAACAGAAACATATAGCGATTCTAATTGCCTGAATTACATCCCTAAATCAGAGTTTATTATCTGCTAGCAGTGGGGAAAATGAGACTTTAAAATGTAGGCATTACTGTCAATCATTGGCTGGTAAAAATCAATTGAATGTAATGAAGTTAAACCAGTCTAGGCGGCCTGTGATTGACAGCATAGAGTAATCTCACGTACTTGGCGTCTTGAAGCTTGACTTCTCCTGACGTCATTATCTAAGGGATGGGAGCGTACGGTAGGTAGATACACTCAGTATTCAAATGAAACTGCTACACGCAAAACACTTCACATTTCATGGAAAAAAAGAAGAAGAGTTTATTTATTGAGAGACGGGAGTATTGGCGCTTAAAATGGAAGGCTCTCCGGTGAAGTGACGGTCAAAAGCCCTTTCCTGCTTGTGATACCCGGCGTCTGAGGTGTGTCAAAGCCTTGAGGCGGCAACGCTTTAATACACACCCCGCAGAGACCCACTGCTCTGCGACGTGCCGACCCCCGGGTGTGTAGAGGAGCGCAGCTGTAGGGAAATTCAGCGCGTCTTTCACAAATGTGCGACGTACAGGACTGTGCAAAGCCTTCCCGTCGAGTCAAGATACTGCGGAACGAATTTACGATTCAGATGCAAATGGGTCACTAAAAGTAATAATAATAATTACTGTCATTATTTTAAAACATGTCAAATGACACCACTCGAACGCCTTCCTATCTCTTGCAATATAATGATGAAGCAGATGAACTAATAATGAACATGATTGCGCAGAAAGAGCACAAATGCGCCTCAGAAATGTCTTCCTATAGTATTATAACACATAAATGGGATCAGTGTGACCCGACACCGAATCACATCGCGGTGAACGCCGAATGCTCTGCTTTGTTCGCTCGTTTTGTGACCGTATTTGAGAAGCTTCCGAGGTGTGGTTAAGAATCGGTTAAGATGAAGATTTAGCCATCCGGCTTGTCGCTGGAAAACACGGCGTTCTCCCGGCCGCCAGGCACCTTATCAACATACAGTCTCCGCAATTCCAGGTGCGTCGCGGAAAATCCTAGTCTGCTCCTTGCAACAATTAACTCAGTCACCGCTGCGTACGTGGCATTAAAGACAGTACGCAACATTGTTTTACTTCGTAACGGTTTTATTAAAACTATTCGACTTCAAACTGAGAAAACCCCGCCGTGAACGAGCCGTTAATTAGTGTCGCGCCTGGCGCGCGCCGGTGTACGTTAGCACTTTTGAGCGCGTTAATTACCGTTGCATTTAACGAATGGTGGTTCAGTTTCGTTTAAACAGAGCTAAAGGACAATTCATACACAGCGTGGGAACTGTGTAAATGCTGTCAGTGCCTTGGGATAACACCGCCTTCTCTGTGTCGTGGTAATCTTACGACACGGATCACCATTTCGATTTCAGGCCGCTTATATGTGGTGACAGGCGTCGTGGCACCGTCCTTACATGACATACGCACTAAGTTACAAATCTTAAAATATTTGAGGGAACTCGTCAGAAATTAAACTCGTTGATTATCTTGCAACCAGTAATTGCCCCGTATTTAAAATCCCAGCACACTGAAATCCAGCCTGGCGGTGTGATTTTTCAGGCGTGCTGGGCGATATTCTAATTAACATTGTAATGCACTCCAAGCTTTGCTTTGTAGTGCTCAGCACTTTTTCTCTTTTCCAAGCCAAGCAAATTTACTATTACTACAGATTAGCTCTAGTGGCGTTTTTTTTAGCCTGTCCTGTAGACTGAATCTGAGCCTGTCACGGCAGAAAGCGGGAAAAGACGTCTACGTATGCTGTATGTTAATTTGACCTTCAGCACCCTTAAGAAGGGGAAATTTTCAACTGGGCATGTGAGACAATAGATTTAAATGTTTATTTAAACCCTAATTAGTTTTACTATGGCTGTTTTTACCACTGGACACGATAATCAAATTCTTAAT
The DNA here is from genome assembly GCA_009936485.2 of Gymnarchus niloticus. Lineage (NCBI taxonomy): Eukaryota > Metazoa > Chordata > Actinopteri > Osteoglossiformes > Gymnarchidae > Gymnarchus > Gymnarchus niloticus. Next base: position 10,707 of record JAACJT020023429.1, on the reverse strand, counting down.
TGGGGGAAAATATCTTATAACGCTTATGTTATGTGGCGTTTTTGAACCGTGATGCATCACTTAATTACTTATATTTCAGTCTCCTGCAAAAATAAATAAATCAGTTGTGGATCCGTCACGAAAAAATGTTGACGTCGGGCTGTGTATCAGCTACGTAGCACAGAGGGAGAATGATTATAGCTTCTGCAGCAGATGACCTGGCCTCCAGAGTCGCCTGAGCCAAAGTCAGCTGACATGGTGTGGGATGAGTGGGACTGGAAAGTTAAAAAAGAAACGACCAACAAGTTCTCCGCTTGGAATGGTGGATGAGAGAATGCAAGGCTGTCATCAAGGTGAAGGGGGCTACTCTGAGAAATCCAAGATAGTTTTCATTTGCTTAACACTTTTTTTTTTTTTTTTGGAGCAGTAGGTAATTCCAAATGTGTTATGTCATAGTTTTGATCTCTTCACTCCTACTCAAAAATGTTGAAAATGGTATAAATAAGGCAAAGCCCTTCTATATGCATAGCTGTGGCCCGACTATCGTCAGTGAACATGCAAGCTCTTTGCTTGTGAGATTCTCAGGGCATTCAAACATGAGGGATTATTAACACACTTTAGCTATTTTGGCTTTTAAACTGTCCTTGCAAGTTAGCACATCACTGAAATACAAACGTACTAGATAAAAGATGCAATTGATTTTTGTATGAGCAAAGACTTATTTTAACGCATTAAAGTGAAAGCATTATGTTTATACAACTTTCAGTTGTGTCATCATCTCATTGCTGGATGTGACGGAGGAAGACACAGAGTGGGAGTCACAGGCTAGTTTGTGTTACGGAGCGGTTCGGCGAGCACATAAACTCACGCTATGACCTTTTGATAATTCAAATGCGTTTCCACGTTGGTGCACATTCTCCGCTGATTTAGTTTGCATGTGTTATTGTAAAAGTTTAGCGGTACACGGGCAGGCTGGGTAACAGATGTTCGCGAAATGATACATTTAGGATTTAAGAATAAAAAATAAAGACGTATATGTGTGTTTTAGTAATGGAAAATACAACTGAAAATGCTTAATTCTACCACTAAAAAAAATGGACCATGAGGCTAGGAGGAGGGACCCTCCTATGTCCTTCTGCAAACCGCCGGATAGTAACGTAATCGTAATCGATTTTGTGATCGACGATTGCTTGACTTGACGATGAGCAGCAACTGCATTAGCAGGTGGCTGCCAAATTGCACCCCCCCTCCCCCCCAAAGCCCCGAACAAGGCTCTTGGCTGAGAATTAACAGCCGAGATGTGCGACCCCCTGTCTCCCCCCTGGAGCTTCGGTAACGGTGACACAGTGATAATCTCACAGGCCTCTGTGTGAACGCTAACGGTACCCTAGACAACTTTCACATGCACGCATGTTAAAACATTAAATATTGCAAACGTGGAGCGCAGAAATGTAATACTACAACCGAGTGCTCATGTCCGCTGTTATGTACAATGTTAAATTATTACAAATAACATGAAATCCTGACTCGTACGCACTAAGAATGTCATTGTCTTGTCACCTTACAACTTCTGGGTTGTACTTTCAAATCTGGCCCAAGCTCTCTGTATACCGTGTGTGGAGTTGTCAAGCATTTTCTTGCCGCTGGTGTGTAGAATTCCCGCTGGTGTTCTTGTCACAGTGCCGGTATCCCCCCCCCCCAGTCTAAAGGCATGCTTAATGGTTAATCGATAACTCTGAACCTACCGCACGAGTGCCCATCTCGAGGAGTCCTCCTGCTGCTTCGCCAGGCATCCTGTCCTAAAGGATGAGCTGATATGATCCTCACTGAAAGACAACCGTTGACAAAGAATGAATGCTTTCCTGCTTATTCATTATACAAAAATAATTTATAGCCCAGGTAGTCATTGTGAGGGGCTACTTTGTTTTTGTGCATGTTTAATTAACGACAATCTAACAATATAAACAAAATGTAAGCATGTGGATTTTTCTCTCATCTGGGAACTGTGGAGTTTGCATATTCTGTGTGTGTGTGGCCTTGGTGTTCCGATATCCTCTCACACTAAAAAAGATGTAGTCCACGTGACCGGAATGGCCTTTCGGTTGTGTGTGTCCAGGCCTATATGAGTACTCTAAATGGGCTGATGACTTCAAGCAGGCAGTACTTATGTTTATGGGAATAGGTTGATGACAGTTTATTAACGATTGGTTGAAGCCTTGAGTTTCCATATTCTGGAAAATTCTTCACCATTGCCTCCTGTAGTTGAATGGGATACATGTAGTACCCAGAGCAATGACACAGTTGGGAGTCAGGGTATTTAAATCCCCGTTTAAATCTTCCTTCAGGTTATCTAGTTATACAACAAAAATTCACAATTTTGGCACAGAGAACCAATAAACTGCACCGCATGAAACTGTATGAAATAAAATGGTAGCTAGAATGGTGTAATATCTGCCTGCGGGGGGTAAGAGATGAATGGAAGCGCCCCCTGCAGGATGAGGCAATGTGATCACAATGGGATCTCATGTTGTTGGGGTCTTGCTGAGCTAGCAGCCCCTGGCCAGTAGCTTGCTGCTGGGGAGGTGAGGAGAACAGTATCTTGATCCCATGTGAAGCCCGCTGCAACGCCATACTAATTGCCCTCCAGCCATCGGTACGCCTGGTGCTCTTTAAACGAGGCGTAGATGAGTGGTGAGGCGGGCGTCCCACTGTGCAATTCTGTCTGCACGAACGATGCCACGAGCCCCTCCCTTTGGGAAGACAGTACTGGCTTTCCTGGATGTGATGCCAGGGGCAGAATAGGCTGGAGGAACACCCCCCCCCCCGTCCCTGAAGACAAACATCAGTGGTAAAAATATTTGACAGGGACAAAACGGGAGCCGGAATCAATTAGCCAGCTAAAGGGAAGCCTCTTTGTCACTGGTACTTAAGAAGTCCTCATCATTCAGAGGAAGACCAGTGAGAACATAACCAGAACAGACAGGATGAGGCCTTTTACGAGCCGCATCGGGGGGGAGGAGACTCGGACCACCTTGGACCGCTTTATTTGTGTGGGACAGATTTGTAAAAGTATCTGTCTATCCGTCCGTCCGTCAAAAGGAGCTTTGTGGCAGAAACAGACCACTCATTTTCAATGAAAGGAGAGATCTTCTGCTGGATGTGAAGTGCCATTGTCCTTTCTCAGGGCCCTCTGTTCACATTGTCAGGAAATGCTGCCTCTGCAGGACAGCTACGCTCCTACAGTGTTCACATTTACAAAAACTAGATTAGCGGATGCTTCTGTTTGATGTGACTTACAGGTCAGGTGCAAACAAAGACAAGTTTTGTTTGTTTTGCTTGAGAGAGAAAAACACATCTGTTTTGATGTTAGATGGGCCAGCTGTGCAACAGCACTGTTCCATTGTGAAATGGGCCAGCCGGAATCCTTCCGTTTTACTCTACGCAGCTACATTTAGGCCAGAATGCTTTGCTTGAGAATGATGCTTAACAGAAGGTGAAAGGACTTCTGAATTACTGTTCAAGAACTGGAATTGTTTTGGAATTTTGTTCATTAAATTTTTTTTGTCCTGTTCCATGGGGTGCGTGTGTGTGTGTCTGTATGTAAGTGTGTGTCTGTGTGTGGCTTGGGGGGTGACACGTTGGACTTGTTGTTGTTGCTGCCTCATATTCACTTATTGTGAGAGCTGCTACCTGCCTGTTTTATGGTAGCAGTGCTGCGTTCTGGGAATCAACAGCTAAGAACAGTCAAGCCCTTAACCAAGGTCTGTGGGTTTAGCTATCAGCTGTTCTGTGGGGGTCAGTGTGGACGTTAATCGGGTGACTCCTCAGGCTTGTCCTAGTTCCCTCACACCTGCTTCATGTTTCCCCATTGATGTGAGTGCATCATTCCTCTGCCCCCAGTAAGCCTGGCCGAACTCAACAGCCTGTCCAGCTGACGCTGTGACTCGACTTTCCAATTCTCCCCGTCGCTTCTGATCAGCTTTCTTTTCTGTATTTCACTGCATAATCCATGGCATTTTACGCCACCAAGTCTGTCTCCTGAAGTGTGTTATAAAGCTTGAAAGACTTTGTGGAAAATGAAACTCCTCTGTCTCTAAGCAATCTAAACAAGTGACTTGAGGAAGCAGTAGATCAAAGAACTGACCTGTTGTTCCAGCAGCCTCGATTCTTTTTTCAGTTCATTGGGGCATTTTTTCCATTCCACCCAGAGTTCTGTTATTTCACTTATATTTCATATAGGGATTATGTTCATCCATCCATCCATCCATCCCCTGATATCCTGTACAGAGTGACAGAGAGCCTGGTGCCTCTCTCAGGAACACAGGGTAGAAGCCAGGGGAGACACACACGCACACACACACATAAACACACAGAGGCAAAAATGACCAAACTGTGGGTAATGAAGAGTTACCAACTGGATTTGAATTTGGACCGCTGGAGGAAATGATCACACATCGGTGGAGGGCCTGCTGGTGTGGTAACAGATGTGTATACTAGGAACTGTGCAGACGTGCACACTGTTCAGTCACAGATGCACAGATCTGCATTGTATTGCTGTGCAGTTCTGTCCTCTGTTTAGCATGCTGTCACCGGCGTTCCTCAGAACTGGCAGGCCGACTTTCCAGAATAAATGATTCCAGACTGCGAGCAACATCACATGTTCAATGGGCCATAATTAGATTAGTAATTTGAAAAATTAGCCTCAGACGTTTTACATTTTCATGATCTGTACAAGATTCGTGCTCAAACTTGAGATGTCGCGTATCTTTGGATTTGCATGCTGATTGTAAATTTTGATGCAATGAGATCTTTGATGCCAAGCTTTCTTGGGGTTGGTTTGTTCAGCAAAGATATGACAATTAACAAATGATCGGTAGGTCACATGGAGATTAAATCAGAGTCACGGTGTAGGGTGCCAAGATAAAATAAGAAAACTCCCCCAGAAAGTTCTGAGGTGTGAGAATCATGAAGTATGAACGATGAAAGAACAGGTTGCCATGAGAAGCCCCCGTGGTCTGTTAAGCTGCCGAAAGCCCCCAGCAGTGACTTGCTGTTCAGTGAGGCTACCACCTCCTCCTCTCCCTACTCCAGTAAGCCTTAGCTCATTTCCTAGGTCAAACTGTTGGCAGGACATCTCCATGTGCACCCGTACTGCAGGCACTTTTGTTTACCATCAGCTGAGGCCCTTCGCCATTTGCGTGCGTCATCTGAGTGGCTTCGAGATACAGGAACGGCCGCTGGACACCAGACGTGTTTTGCGAAAGATCTTGCAGCTGATTACATCACTTCAACACAAGTAAGTTTGGGTGCAACACTTTCAAGGGCACTGGATTGAATGTGGTCATCACGGTGATATCAGACATGACGAGGGCAGTCATGGCAAAGGCTGATTTTAATGATCGGAAGAAATAATGGTCTTAATGAAGGGAAACAGACGTAAGCCATGTTCATTGGAGAGATCCTGTTTAAAGCACTCAGCATTTTTCCTGACAAGTTTCCTGCTATGAAAACTTTTTTTCCATCAGTTTTGCTGAGTAAAAGCTTTATTTTTCTCTGGATGCTGTTATTCTGCAAACGCTGGCCATTATTCTGTATCATGATTACACACTCACACACACGTGTGTGTATTTGTAACCTTGTAGGAACCTTCCATTCGTTTCTATTGATCTATCCCTCATCAGTCTGTAACAACCCCAACTCTTACCCAGTCCTACCCTGAACCATAAGTAACCCAACAAACTACGAGACTTTCGGCTATTTCGGTTTTTTGATTCCATTCACAAATTTTTATAAAACTTTCACCTGTGGGGGACACAACAAATATCACTACGAGGTAAAAATGTCAGGTTTTTATTACCTCCTGGGGACATTTTGTCCTCACAATGTAATATGAACATGATACACACACACACACACACAAACAAACAAACAAACAAACAAACAATGACACGGCTCAGGGTAGATCAGATCAGATTGGATATGAGGTGCATTTATTTTGCACTGGTGCCATATTTTGGAGTCCGTTAACATACGGTCACAATGTTTTTTGTGCTGTATGGACACTCAAGATACGAGGCTAGGATCTCAAAAGGGTTAATAAATTTGCTGAGCCAGGCAATTTTACCGGGCTAAGCAGAAAAGGCGAATACCCAGGAAATAAAAGGAAGTTTTGCTATCGATTTTTCAAATCCAGCAGGGTTTCTTCCACAAAAGACTCTTCAGAGCTGGAGGTCTCAGTGCCAATTATCCTTCTTTACCTGAGGGTCATGAATGAAGGGTAACAATTTACTGTTTACAAAGCGTACAGCCAATAAACAGGCCTTTGTGCAGCTGTACATTGGCTTATCAGAGTCATGTGACAGCCTTCTAATTGGAGGAGACGGGGTGTGATGATGAGACATACAAATGTTTTGGCTTTCAGGGAAAGCTGGCAGAACGTCATTGTGGATGCTGACCTCAGCCTAACAGCCCCCCATCTTCAGGACCATTTGGAACACAGAGCCGGGAGGGGATGGCCCACTTTGCGATGAGAAATCAATGGAGAATAAAGCTAGAATGAATTAAAGCAGGGGATGGTGTGATGGAAATGTGCTTTGTTCTGTGGGGATTTGGAAGCCTATGAAAAGCATATTTAGGGGTAGATGGTGGCCAAGGCAGTTCAGGGCTGTCAGGCAGGGGCTGCGGGAGGCAGGGTGAGGTGGATTACTTCCCAGAATCCCACGTTTCTGCTCTGGAACCGAATGGAGAAAGGGTCACTTAGCGGCAATCTGACGCTTTTCACTGATGCAGCCACACTGCACGCTTGAGTTTCACAGGCTTTTGATCTGAATCCCATGCTGTGTATCCTCACCGGACGTGAGTGAGAAAGGCTCTGGGATACGGGAACGTTCAATGGAAAATCGCTCTCCTTTATTCTACGTACCTGGCTCGCAGCTAATAAAGCCTTTAATTTAATTTCACAGTCGACTGCCCTTGCTACCCTTATCCCTGACATGTTTATTCGACCAGATAGTGGACCTAATTCATCTCAGGGAGATCGACATCTAAAACTTCACAGCCTCTCATCACATAGTAATAGCTTTTTTCAGATTTTGACAGCAACATGTTTTATTTAAACTAGATATTTTTGTTCTTTATTATTAACGGTTTCAATTTAGACTAATTTATAGGGCTGACTGATTTATTTTCTTCACTGCCCACCACTAACTCAATTAAGTTCCTGGGTAAAGGGTTGAAATGCAGGACCTCCAGAACAGGTGAGCCTAACCCTAAACCGGACCCCTCAGAACAGGTGAGCCTAACCCTAAACTGGACCCCTCAGAACAGGTGAGCCTAACCCTAAACTGGACCCCTCAGAACAGGTGAGCCTAACCCTAACCGTAACGAGATACCGTAAAGAGATACCATCACACGTGTGTTAGAGTGATAATCCTTACGGTGTTAGGGTCACGTAAGTCTTTTACCTCCAGTCAAAACCACCATGCCAGTAATTATGGATTAGGCCAAAAGTGACCTCAGATCTGATAATCACATGACAGGATCAGGATTTCTGCTGAATGTGACTGCAGACAATGGCATTTACATGCAGAAGCTAACACTTTTGAGCACATTATGAAATTGCTCATATTAATAGAAGTAAATGCAGTCTTACTTTCTGTGCTCCATGCTATGCATTACGCTGCACTGCCCTTAAACTACGAGAGAGTTTCTAATTACTTTTTCCGGTTGTGCTGAGACACCAGGACCAAATGCCAAGGGTGATAATCAAGGCTCCCACAACTGTTTTATTTCTTTTACAGGTACTCAGACTTAAACAAGCAAACTCATCTGATTTGTATTACTTTACAGCTTCCTATAAACTCAGGAACGAGGACGACGTTGGTCCACCTTAACTGAAGTGTTACAGATGCATTATTAATAGCGGGTCGCAATGACATTAAGGGCTCTATCGGTGTAAACTTCACTGGGACGCTGTTATCTCGGCCTGGATCACCCGGAACCAGGAAGTTGCTGGCCAGAGGACATCTCATAAGTAAAGTTCCGTTTTTTTCTGGTTGGGGAGGGGCAAAGCCAACAGAATTGAAGTACAGAAAACATGGCTGCCATTTATTCTCGTGCACCTTGGTCTCTTGGGGCCTGGCTAAAGTCCCACATGGGAATGCCGTTTAGCGCTCAAGGTTATGGAGTCTGGTGAGGCCGTGCTGTCTTCTGATTGGCCCTCTCCACCTGGGAGGCAAGCGATTGGCTGCGGCATTGCTTCCTGCCTAATTTAGCCTTAACCTTTTCACGCATGGCGTCCACAGTCGCTTGATGTAAGGCTATTTTTGGTAAGTAGGAGATTCTGGTAACTGCTGGGTCTGTGGAAAAGCGCAGTGAAGGACAGCCAGCTCTTACCTATGCTTCCTAGAGCAGCAGTCAGGCCAATACTGCCTATGACCATGGTATATCTAGGAAAACACTGGCTGAGTAGAGGTGTCAAAGAGAATACTAGGAGATATTAGTGAAGGAAAATGTTTATGAATGAATAAAACTGTATACAATTCTGGGTAATAGAAAGCATTCCAAAAAAACAGGATCTATTTTAATAATTCGTGCATGAAAGGGTTAACAGTGCTGATGGGTGAAGCATCACCAGAAGGAAGAAAAAGGGATTTTAGCTGGAAACCCGCAGCCTGCAGTCCGACTCTGCTCGCCTGTTGGGCTGAAACTGAATTTACCATTCAGCCATTACCGAATTCCTGCAGCGAGATCATGTGACACGGCGTCGGGCGAGTAAACGGCGCCGTGAAGAACGAGATAAGGGGGTCTCAGTGGCACGCTGAGAAAAGCACACATGGCACTCGTACACCGTGGAGACACGATGCACCGTCTGAATGGGTCTGCTAAAGAGGGGCACGTCTACATGCCTTATCAAGGTGTACAGAAGCCAAGGCTTTATAAACCACAGAGAGATATTCTCACTCCGCTCCAGGTGCCTGCTACTCCCAACCCGTGTTCTGTTTTTGGAGTATTCATGATGGACATGAGTAAACATGACCCCCCCCCCAACGTAAATGTTGCTAAGTAAATTTAAACATAATGTAAACGTAAAGTTTATCGTAATGTTAAAGTTCAATGTAAAGTTAACGCAATGTTTAATTAACACAATGTTAACGTGAACGTAAACGTAATGTTAGCGTAAAGATAAACGTGAAGTTAACGTAAAACTTGACAAAACGTTAAACATAATGTTAATGTAAAGTAATGTTGTTTGGTATCGGAGTGGGTGTGCTGTGTACCAGGACTTGATTTTTGCTCTCTCTCCTTTTTTGGTGTCTTTGTTCTTGTATTGAATAACGAAAGTCAGAGAGAAGCCATCATTCAGATGGCAGTAATTCAGATTGTGGATCTCAGTTGTCTTAGGATCCTCCACCCAATTGACTGGCAGCCTCAGTCAGGTCTGTGCTTCTGAAATATTTGATATCTCATATAAGATCAAAGTCATTAACCATAATTATATCTCATGGCTGGTGGTATGCCATGGGGAGTTTATAAATACTGACTCATGAGCACGAAATTAGAACTGAGGTGCATGGCTACACCAAATGAAATATGGCTACCGGTAGTACTTTCGTTTTGTGGGAGTCTGGATCTTCATCCTGAAATTCAAACTGATTTTACACCCCTCAGGGAACGCTGGCTCCTGTGGTCGCTTTGCCTAACATGGTTTCCTTTTATGTCACTCACCAGCCCTGCTCGTCTTCCTCAGCTGTGCCTTTGCCCTGCCCGTTCTTGTCGACATGGCCTGGTATGGTTCTGTAGTTGGTGACCCAGTGGTGCCCCCCATGAAGGGACCATCAGCATTGTTAATAATTCAATATGTCTTTTTCTCACTCTATTTCAGGCTGCTCTGAAGTATAACCAAAGGGGCAGCATACAGTCGGCATCGAATTGCATTTCAACAAGGCTTTCACTGCCTTATCTCTCTTTGGGCTCCCTCGGATTTGTTGCCAAACAGACGGATGAAAAGATATCAATAAAAACTGTCTGAAATGATATTTGTTAACATCACTTTAATTGAATTCCCCAAACATCCGTTCAGGCAGCTCTTTTAATCAAGCCTCAGAGTGTCTTTGCTGGCTTTCGGTTTGTTTGCGTAGATGGGGGATGCAGCTGGCTGGGAGCAGCAGCATAAATTGCATTTGCCTCCCAGACACTGGGATCTGTGCTGTGCCCCGCCTGAGTCTGCGTCTCCCAAACTAGGCTCCGCCCTAGAATTTCCAGGAACCTTCTCCACAATGACCTGTTCAAACTGGTGCTAGAATTTGTACCGATAAAGGCATTACGGGTGATCATTAACAGAACAGCACTACTTCCAGAACCGTTTTTGAAATGTGGAGTGGAGGTGGGATTTGAAACCCGGACCCCGTAGGTGTGACAAAAGAGTATGAGCCACTATACTACCCTGTACACAAAATTCTTCTCATCTGATTTTTAAATGTTTATTACCTACAAAATATCTTGTTTAATTTGGATAATATGCTGCTATAAATTTTATTCTTTTAACATCGTGGGAAGAATACAGTGAATCTGGAATGTAGTTCTCTGTAACAGCACGGTAGTACAGTGAATCAGGAGTGAGTGTAGCTGTCTGTAACAGCATGGTAGTACAGTGAATCAGGAGTGAGTATTGCTGTCTGTAACAGCACGGTAATACGGTGAATCAGGAGTGAGTATTGCTGTCTGTAA
>JAACJT020023428.1:0-22801 GCA_009936485.2 Gymnarchus niloticus | reverse complement strand
GCCTGCTCTGATCACTGGACTGCAACCTGCAAGACCCTGCTGTCCCCCAGACTGATACAAGACTTGCTCTTTTGTATATATTGTTCTAATTTGTATTCATTAATTTGTCCTGCCCGGTGCTGGCCTGAGGAGGATGGGCCTCTCCTTTGAGTCTGGTTCCTCCCAAGGTTTCTTCCTCTTAAGGGAGTTTTTCCTTGCCACTGTCGCCTTTGGCTTACTCTCTGTGGACTGTGGGCCCGGGACTATAAAGCGCGTTGTGACAGTGCTTCGTGTTAAGAGCGCTATATAAATAAAATTGAATTGAATTGAATTAAAGGTGAGGTGATATGTCATCCTGATTGGTTTATTGCACGTTACGCCCAAAACACACCTCTGAATAATTAAGAGAGTCAGGACAACCTTCTTGCACCTTGCGCTGGCGCGAAGACTGTTTTTTCCGCCATCAAAGTAGCAAAATGGAGTTGGATACGGCCATACATATTACTGCCTCCTTGCACTTTACACTTTGCATTAGATCGTCAAAATAGAACCCAAAGATTGTGAAACTGTAAGGGCTTAAGAGCAACGAGTGTGATTAGAAATGTAAGGTTCCAGTAATTTATACAAATATTTAATACTGTGTCTACTAAATCTATAGCGCTTGTATAAATATTCATCAGGAAAATCCAAGGGATCTATCCTGGGCCAAAACACCCATGGAACCTGTGGCCTGAAAACTCTATGAATGAGCCACCCTCCCTCATCAACTGGATTATGCATAACCAGGCACGCCATGGTTGTTCATGTAAAAGCCTTTAAAGCATTCATTTTAATTTTATACAGTCTGAGAAATCAGTAAATATTGAGAGAGAGAGAGGGAGAGACAAAGACAGAACAGCAGCAGAATATTCTCAGCCCCATGGAATGACGTGTTTTGAGACGCCACACGGCTTGTCCAGTCATATTCATCAAGCTAAGCTTCACAGGTAGGCTGGCACGGAGCAGGCTTGTCCAAAAGCATATGTTGCCATAGTAACTACGCGGCGCTTCAGGTTAGCCTCGTTTGTGGAACCGAATTTGAGGACAGTTAGCCGGGATTGTTGAAATAAGCCTGGCTTATGAGGTTAGCTTACTTCATGGAATACCCTCCAGGACTAAAACAATAGGGGTTCCGCATGGAACATGCTTGAACCCTAATAATAATAATAATATCAAAATCCAGGCTTAATCAACAGGGTTCTGCACGGACCGTGGTTGAACTCTAAAAATTCAGAAAAAAACTACTTCACATTGCTCAAAAGGCTGTACTTAAGTGACGTTTAATGTCTAGTCATATTAAACTGAATTATCAATTAAATTTGGTTAACAGGTTAATTGAGTGACAATTGTTTTTTCACACAGGGCCAGTTGGTATCTTTTCCTTCAATAAATGAAATGATCCTTTAAAAACTGTATTTTGTGTTTACTTAGGTTATCTTTGGCTTATATATCTAATTGTGACTCTCTGTGAATAGTTGTTCAAAGTAACCTTTTTCTAGTGACCAGGTGATATCCGAAGTCTATGGCTTTTGTTAATGTAAAGGCTGAAATCAAGAATAGTCATACCAATCTTTTTTTCACATTTAATAGCACCAGGTGACCAAAATATTAAGTGAAACACAAATTGGTGATTTTAATAAGTATAATTAAATATAATTAAATACAAAAATAAATTATAATTCGGGCATTCTATCCAAGGTGTATCCCAGCCTTGTGCCTTGTGCTGCCTGGGATAGGCTCCAGGCTTCACTGTGACCCTAACAAGGAAAAGCAATTTGAAAATGGAAAGGTAGATAATTTATGATACTTGTAACTGTGTTTAGATTTAACCAGTCATGTCTTCCATAATCTGCCTTCAATCAAGATGAATTGAATTAATTCTGATAAAAATCACTTGTTCCTGTACCATTTCCTGAATGAATCTTGGTTTCAAAGTGTTGAAATAACAATGATACGCATGGTGCTAAAATCTTTGAGATAAGTCTGACATGTTCCCACTTGCATATATGAGAAGTGCAGACTGTTGACATCCACTGCAAGTATGTTCACTTTTCAAACAATATGATTCTTGTTAAACAACAAATATGTAATATGATTTTCTTAGAAGCTATTTTTGATGCTTCTTGACAATGGAAAGATACTCCTCCACATCATCTGGCGAGCCAGCAACAAATGGTATGCGCTGATGAAGACTCTCTGGCTTCACTTCCAGGACTCTCTGAGTACCTGTGGTGGCCATACCCCCAGTTTGCTCTATGAGATATGCAATGGGATTGCACTCATATAGGAGCCTTAGCTGGAAACAAAAAAAAAAAGAACATGTTAACCTATATACTGGTAGTCTACTGAATCTAAACAAAGGATAGTGCAGTAGATCAACAACCTGTTTTGGATTTTCTGCTATAATTTATACTTGTTAAACAAAGACAAAATATTAGCACTTGTAACAATGCTTCTTGTTAAAGGTACTAAATAAATACAACTGAAACATTGAATTGAATTTATCTTATCTCAGTTATTATCCTTAAACAGTCATCATGCAATTTTTCAGAGCTCTCTCACTACATGCCATGAATTAATTTACTGTGATGGCAAGAACAGAGTGAAAAGTGACACAAAAGCTGAGAATATTTAACTACAGAGTGAAAGCACAATGACATTTGCATGTTTAAATTATGGAATCAGGCATAGCCTTACATCAGCACTGGGGCTCCAGCTCCCCTGAGTACTGACCAGGATTTCATGTGTGCCTGTCATGTTGTCTCGTTTCCTCATTTCCCAATATAGTTTAACTACCTTTGACCTTTTCATGTATGACACCTGTTTGTTATTTAAGTCTGTTTTTCTCCTTGTGTTTGTTAAGTGCTAGTTGGTGTTACTGCCAGTATTACTTCATTTCCTGTTGCGTGTGCTACGAAGTGAGTTTTACCTTCCCAGCATTAACTCAGTTGAGCCAGGTTAACTCATCTTGTTAGCCAGCAATCAAGGTTGGTTTACAGTTCCAAGATGGCACTGCTGATAGCAGCCATGGTGCTTTGTTCTGGTCTGTTTGTTCTGTTTTTGTTTCTTTTTGTAATTTGCGGCCAGTGTAACAGGATCAGTTGTATGAGAGTGAAGCTCATTATCAACTCCCTTACACATTACTCTGAACTTTGCATATTTACTGGTCTATTTGGACATACTTATTACCAGTGGAGCCGCAGCTTGAGCAGCAAGATGGAAAAGAATGCAGTAGAACCGTGCTGCTACATTAACTCGTCTCCAGCAATCAGGGCTACGGAGTCCTTTCCTGAGCAACTTCCTTGGAAACTAATGCTCCTTTAACATCAAAATTGATAAACTACAACTCTTTTGCAATAGCAGAAATGACTTTCCTCTTTCTGCTGCACTCTGCTTCACCAATACATGGCTGAATAAATTTATCCTGACAATGTACTGCAACTGGCTGGATTTCAGCTCCTCAGAGCAAACCACAACATTGAGGTATCAGGAAAAGTGAAAGATAGGGGAATCTGCTTTTATATTAATTCAGATTGGTGCAATGATGTATCAGTTTTGTTTAAATATTATTCTCCTGACCTAGAATAATTTTTTATCAACTACCTTTCAGTTTGTGTAGTGTATGACATCACAACTGAACTAATTGTTTATTGACGTTTTCACGTCAGAATCACTTCACTTGCTACAACCAAGGCAAAAACTTGATATTGATTTGTTGGTAAGGTGGCATCTTATGAGGGTGCCATGTTGAAAGTCACTAGTCTCTTCAGTATGACCCATTCTGCCACCAGTGTTTGTTGCCGGAGATTGCATAGCTGTGTGTTTAATTATACACCTGTCTCAACAATGAGTATGGCTTAATTTCCCAGGTCCAAAAGTATGTGAACCCCCGCTCCCAATACTTTTGTCCATATAGTGTATAATAGTCCAAGAATGAAGCTAAGAAGTAAACTCTCAGCTAATGACCCTTCATCTGTATAACAACACTTGCAATAAATCACCAACTATAAAAAGAAATCCCTCCACACAATGGAAGGCCAGACGAAAAACCTGAAAGAAGTCTACTGCAGGTTTAAAAGGAAAAAGCCCATCCTGGATACCCCACCCCATCCAACCCCCTACACATTGGCCCAGGACAGTCATCTAGTCACTCCCGCATTTACACCCCCACCACTAACAAAATAAATAATAAAAAAAAACTCTTCAAAAGACAGAAGTGCCGGAAAGCATCAGGACTTGATAGTGTCGCTCCCTCCACCCTCAAGCAGTGTGCTACACAATTAGCACCTGTCTTTATAGACATCCTCAATTAATCTCTGCAGGAATGTATTGTGCCTTCCTTCTTAAAACGCTCCACCATAGTCCCTGTCCCCAAGAAGCCAACAATCATTGACGTTGACCTTCATAGTCATGAAGGTTTTTGAAAGACTCACTAAAACCACTACTGGTCCTTTTGGATACAGGGCAATTAAAAACATTTCATCCATGAGCATCTAGATCACCAGGAGTGTTATGCTAGAATCCTACTTTTCCTTGCCATTGTTGGCTTATTCTTTGGGGACCTTGGGTCAGGGATTATGTAAAGCACTTTGTGGCAATGCTCCTTGTTAAATGTGCTGTATAGTTGAATGGAAATTAATTGAATCTTTGTGGATTTTAGCTCAGCGTTTAACACCATTGTCCAAAAGCTCATCCAGTCCAAGCTAACAAAGCTGACCATGAGAGAACCTCTGTGTCTGTAGATAACCATCTTCCTGTCAGACTGGAGGCAGCAAGTTAAGCTGGGATAACATACCTCCACATACCTCCCGCTCACTCATCCCATCACTGGACTACCACAAGGCTGCAAGCTCTCTGCCTTCCTCTATTTGTTGATACAAATGACTGTTCTGCCACAAACTCCTCTGTCAAGGAGACGACACCACCGTGACTAGACTGATCCAGAATGGCGATGAGTCTGCTCAACTAGCATTAGGTGCAACAGCAAATTCCTAGAGCACAACACCACAAAAACAGTGGAGATAATTGTGGACATTGGTAAATCCACTCCAACCTTCCCCCACTCACCATCAATAGCACGGCTGTCACTACGGCCCATCGAGTTCCTTATAACTATCATGTCCAAGGACTTCAAGTGGGTGAGCAACATCAACTTCATAGTGAAAAGGGACAAGAGTATATTCTTCCTGTTGCAGTTGAGTAAGCTTCACCTGCCACAGACTTGGCTGGTCCAAGTTTACACAGCCAATATTGAATTAGTACATACCTCCTTCATCACATGCTGGTGAAGCTCAACCACCCAGCAAGACATCCAGCAGCTGCAGAGCATCATTCAAGCAGCAGAGAAAATCATTGTTTGCAACCTACCTCAATTCAGTCACTACACATCCTGAGAAGCAAGAAGCAAGCTGGCAAGATCATTGCAGACCCCTCCCACCTTGGTCACTGATTATTCAAATTTCTCCCTTCAGGGACAACCACCACATCCAGACACAAGTACAGCTTCTTTCCCAGAGCAGCTGCACTACTCAACTCCTGAACTGTACTTATAAGGCTGGGGTATGCTTCAAAAGACATGCAAACTAGCCAAAGTTGAAACCACTGAACACATTGTTTGAGACAAAATTGAACAATTTCATCCAATTTCACTGCTTTATGCAATTCAGTAAGAAAACAAAAGTCTTAAATTCAAGGTGTCTTTTCTAATAACTGACAGGAAGTACTGATAATCAAAAGTTTTCACTATGCAACTGTTGGAATCGTAATGAGCTTATTGTGAATTCAGTGTGTAATATAATGCCCCCAAGAATTATTGGAACCCTTGATAAAAATGATCAGAAAAGACAGTGAAAATGTTTATTGTCCATTAGTTTCATTTCAAATTTTGTGAGACATCTAACTTTTCACTAAGGCACTAAAAGAGAAGACTTAGTGGCAAAGGAAGGGTGCATGAAGTACTAAATCCATAATATATAAATGATGTGTGTTTTGAGAAAAAAAGTGCTTATTTTTTTCTTTTCATTGAATAAATTTACCTCTGAATAATAGAAACATTTTTCATTTCATTTCTTTTGATTTTTACCAAGGGTGTTAATAATTCTGTCGAACATTACTGCATATTAGCTCCATACAGGTGAGCATCCCATGGGTTTTGTGTTGCTTTATTTGTTATCTACAGTTTTTTAAAAGTTGCCATATTATCATCCAAACTGTTTTGATTGTGGAAACTGGAGTGCAGAGTGAATATGTACACACTGCCCATGGGCCATGAGGTAGGGAATACCCTAAATGTGATACAAGTTCATCACATGGCATATTAGAAATACCACACTGCATTTATCCATATTTTTTAAGTGCAAGAAAAAAACCACAATATACAAGTAGATATTATTACTATAGTTTAGTCTTTAGAAATGTGTAAAAGAACCACCTTTCCTTTTGGACTTTTCTCATTGGCTGGGTACATGAAGATGCCTCCATATGCAATGGTCCGGTGAATATCAGATACCATGGAGCCTACATATCTGGCACCATATGGTGTACCACCACCCTATGGGAAAATTAGTATTAATTTGGTGTACTATTTACACATGTATTCACAAACACACACACACACACACACACACACAAAATTTAGAGTTTCCAGTTTGTTGAATTGCATGGTTTTGGACTGTGGGAGGAAACCAGAGTACATAGAGGAAACCTGTGCAGCACAGAACTAACATGAAAACTCCTCGCTAAATGCAGAGATAGGATTAAAACCTCCATCCTGGGAGGTCTGAGGCAACATTCCCACTAAATGATCCATCAGCCCACCCAGTAAAATTGTTTTAAAAAGTAAATTTATTCTTAAGTGTAAAAGCCAGATCAAATTTAGCTTCCCTAGTCACTTATGTGCCTGCTCCTTGTTGCCCCATTCCTTTTATTGCTCCCTGCTTCTGCCACCCCAGTAAAATCTATCCTGGTTCACCGTTTTATCCAGCCTCTGTTGTCCCTGTGTCATCACAGTTGGATCTACCATCCAGTTTTGTCCTGACAAAGCCAGAAATCAATATAAATCATGGTAACCCCCCTCACAAAAAGCAATGCTTTCAGGGAATTAACCTTTGCATTTACAGCAGTAAGTCTTTCTTATTCAGATGACTTGCAACCTTGTTAAATTGTGGCCTGTTTCAACATCAGCCATTGACTCATCTTCCATAGGATTATGCACGGAACTACCAGCCCACAGTTGAGAACTGTGAATTCATCGCTGCCCTGGCCATACTCATCACTTCACATGCTGGCACTGACCAAACCCTGGATCCACCCTGAAGAAGGTATAACTCCTGTTGTCTGTCTATCAGCTTCTCCTTCACCCACAGTCCACAGGCTGAAATATATCTTTTATTTTGACAGTACCTCTTATGGAAATAAAATAGTAGATGTGTATAGTTAGGCCTTCAGTCTATGTGTACGCAAGTGTTTCACCTCAAATGTTCGGTAATCTGAAAATGTGCAGTACCTCAGGATATTTCTTGTGCTTTAAGTATTCATTCACAGCAGGATCAAGATACTTGGCATATCCTTCATTAATACTATAGATTTTCCCTTTTTTCTTAATCTTCACATTTCTCTCTGTGAGAATGAACTCACCCAAGGCCTGAAAATAAAAATTGAAAAATTACAATTAACACAATGTAATGTATTGATTTAAAATAATGAATTCTTTAACTGAATGAGTGATTTCAGAACATAATTTTATATAGCAATATATTTCCACACCTATTCTTTCTCTTGCTGTTTTGGTTGTTGCAATTTTAAATACTACTCTGTGCTATTAACTTGCTCTGCAGTAGGTCACTAGGTAATAAAAAATATTTCAGAGAATTAATATGTTTTACACTTATACCTGGCTTTACAATAGGCTTATTTGACTGAAGGTTTTTGTATAGATACATACTGGATCTAACATGAAAAAATTCACTCCTTCACCAGTGCTGAGGGCTACTAGTGTGGCACTTCCGTACAGTGCATAGCCTGCACAAACAATTTGGTCACCTGGCTGCAAGGCATCTTTTTCAGTAGGTTCACCATCAGAAATCTGTGTATATATAAACAACACACTGTAAGTCATAATAAACCTTACAAATGAGTAGGAAGCATGCAGAAGTACTGCTGTATCAGAAAATTCCAACTTATTCATTAGTTGTCCCTTAAAATCACTTCAAACTCATGATTCCCTGAATTATTAGGCTTTGCAGTATTATATTAAGTAACGAATTGTCACGAAACCACAGGACACGGAGTAGGAAGAACACCTACAGAAAGAATTGCAAGGACAGACATGGATAGAGACAAACCAGGAACAGTTTGGGGAACACACTTCACAGAAGTGCCCAGTGAGAGAAGCGCTGGGAATGATGCAACTCTACAAGAGCAGCACCTCAAGGCAGCACAACATAGATAATCATGAACAGGATACAACAGAGCAGTAAGAACACACATGACAGGCCAGAGAGATAGACCAGGACTCTGGGGAGGCTATGGGGAACAGGACCAGACTCAGAAGTGAGCACAGAGAAACAGAAGCGCAGGCACAAGAACAGGGTTCCAGGGGGACGCAGGCGCACAGGAACCCAGAACAGGGGAAGGTGTGTCCATCCATAGACATCAAGTAGCCAAAGATCGGGGTGACTCTGGTCTCCATAGACTGGGTCACACTTGGCTACCCACTGACATATAATAATATCAGCCACTCAGAGAGGCAGGAATACCATGGTGGGGCCTAGGAATCTGAGAGAGCAGAGAACTGGCTCAGAGGACTAAGCAATGGCAGAGCAGTCATATAATCAAGCAGGATCCACCAAGCACCCTCCAGATTAAGACTGCCAAGGTGACTGGGCTGACTCTAGGAAATAGGCTAGAGTAACTGAGCAACCACATACTTGATGAGGCAACAAACACCAGGTGCGGAACAAGGTAATCAGGGACACAACCAGGGAATCAGGTGCAGCATGAGGAAACCCAGCAGCAGTGGGGATGAGTCAGGGAACAAGGGAGTGAGGGTACGAAACTAATTATGATTTCATTTTTGTATATAATTATGTACACAATATATGGACATGATATATATATATATATATATATATATATATAATGGTTCAATTTTATTGATATTACTGGCAGGGTGTAGAAAGGGCAAAGAGTCTTGTGGGGTAGTTTAGTAGTTACCAGGGATTTTCATATCATTCATTCATTCATTCAAATGATATATTTTTGCCCTTTGTGAAAAAATCAAATAATATAGTTAGTAATTTACAAATTAAAATGATAAATGTTTCTGTTATTGCTGTTTAATGCATAAGACTATTAATAGAAAAACATTGAACATCTTTGCAATTGGTTACAGTATATATTTGAACTTCAGATTAATATTAAAGCAGAATATACAGTATGTACATACTATTTAGAGTTCATCACAACTGTGAAATTTAAGTGTTTGTCTGTAAAAAAAAATGGATTCTTTTTCATAGATCAAACTCAGATGTTTATATTCATATGCCAAAAAAAATTATTTTACTGTTTACTGGAGAAATACTTACCCTTTTGTAGATTGCAAAAATGGTGCCTATTGATGCTAAGCAGTCAATATTGGAAGAACCATCCAGAGGGTCAAAACAAACAACATATTTACCCTGTGTGCAATTAAAAAAAATATATATATATCAGCATTAATGATATAGCATCAATGAATAAAACTTAGACAAAAGTTCTAACAATGCATGATATATAAAAAATAAAATATACAAATCTATTTGATTTTCAGTATATTAAGTTGCAGCTGATTTACTTTCTTGTTTCCTTAAATTGCGGAGGCTCAATATAATAAAATAACTCTAATACAGTTCTATTGCATATGAACTTTGCTGTATAGATTCAAAACATGAAACTTTATATTTAATTAATTAAGCCATACACTATATAAGGCAGGTGTGTAAAACTCCAGTAATGGGGGCCGCTGTTGGTGCAGGTTTTCATTCCAGTTAATTCCTGCTTTTACGTGCACCCCTATCATTTAATCATGCACCTATTCCCATCATTGTATATTTGCTGTCAATAACAAACCTAAAAGGGAGCTTGACTCTCCAGAGTTTGTCAAAGGACATTAAGTTAGTTCAGTCAATTGCTAATTATCACAGTAGTGGACACACCTTAGGTCATTGCTGCTCATTAGGCCCTAAAGAGCACCAATGACCTAATTTGTGTTTCCACTGCTGCAATAATTAGCACCAAATGGAGAAATTAGAGTGATATTAAGAAGCAACATCTTACCCTTTAAAAAAATCTTTAAAAGATAACTAAACCCTGCTGAGAATATGCTGATTGACACAGTAAATATGGAATGATGAAGGGCATGATTAAATGAAATAGGGGTTCACGTAAAAGCAGGAATTGGCTAGAACGAAAACCTGCACCCACAGCGGCCACCCAGGACCAGAGTTTGACACCCCTGATATAAGGTATCAGAAATTTCAAATGAGGTCATATAAGGCCTGAACAACCATGAAAGAACCTGTGCTATTACTTGCTTCTTTTGTTTGGTTGCTTGTTTTACCTATGTGGCTAAGAAAAATGGTTAACAGACTGTAAAGCTGAACTTATCACTTTTTATAGGTATTCTAATTTTAGAGTATAAGAACTAAAACTTTATCCACCATTGGTATACATGCACCGAAATGTACAGAACAGTCATAATCACTATATGTTTCAGTTGTACTTCATATCATATACTGACTGCATATATACAATGGCATTTTTTCAAGTTGCTCAAGGTGTAATGATTAGATGGATGGACCCAAATGTGGAGTACAAACTTTTACTCAGCAGGATTGTCAAACAAGCAGGGTCAAAGCTAAAATCCAAGATTTCCAAGACACAGGGTAATCCAAACTCGTAACCATTGGAGCACACACGAAGGTCAAAATCCACAAAAGGCAGGCAGAGTAACAAAAACCAGATCCAAGTTGTTCAGCAAAAATCAAGAGTTGAGAAAGCAGGCAAAATTCATGCACAGGTAAACACATAACTAATACAACCACTCAGCACAATGGAGAACACACAATACCTCACAACTAGGTGCTGAGTTGCGAGGCACTTGTAGTCACTGTTAATGGGCTGCATGTGATCAGTACTTGGGGGAGGGTGATCAGCGATGAGCTAGGCGTGGCTAGCTTGCCATGGGCGTGACACAAGGGTCACCAAACTAAGACATACGTATATGCTCTAAAAATATGCAAGGTTTTTTTAGTCTATGACATCCCTTAATTACAGTTTTCTTTATCAACAGTATTAGTGAAGACATCTTAGTATTATTCAATTCAATTTTATTTATAAAGCGCCTATTACAAGAAGCACTGTCACAAAACGCCCAGGGTACCCAGAGAGTAAGCCAATGGCGACAGTGGCAAGTTAAAACTCCCTCAGATGGATGAAACCTTCGGAGGAACCAGACTCAAGGAGGAAGCCCATCCTCCTCTGGCTGGCACCAGGCAGGACAAATGAATTAATACAAATAAGAGCAATGTTGTAACAGTTAGGAGGACAACAGGGTATTGGAGGTTGTAGTCCAGTGATCAGAGCAGGTTCAGTGGCTCAGAAGGCAGCAAGCCTGTTAGTATTATCAACAATGTACACAAAAATATGCATGCCCTTTAAATATGGTGACAATTTTAGGCCAACCTTTATAAATTAAATTAGATTTTCTTCCACCCTCTACCATCCAGATTTCCTTTTATACATTCAAGTGCCACAATGCTAATGAAGTGAAACCCATTATTTTAAGGGTTGCTACTTTCTTAGTGCTGTACAGGACACATGGTGTTCATTCAGTGAGCTGCTGTTTTTGCTTTGCATTGAGGTCAAAATATTCTCAATTTCTTCACACCACTAGACCTTTTTTTTTTTCCAGAATTCCCATAGTGCTGTTGAGTATCACTTCTCAAGTCTTAATATTAGCTTCTTTTAGTAGAGACTTTCTTTTTAGCATGCTACATTAATCCATATTTGTTCTGAGCCTGAAATAATATTGTAACATGCATAAAATAACCATAAATTCCTGTAGCTTTTTTGACTTCTCAATCATTGCTCAGTCTCAACTTTAAATTGCACAAGGTTAGTTTTGTGGGACCATTATTTTGTACTAAACACAATTACTATGGCTGAACATATGGGGTGGGTTTCTAAAACACTGATTAAACCCAGTCTTAGACTAAAGGGAATGTTTGGTGAAAAAGTGAATTTGAGATCAACTTGTATCTTTGTTTCTGTGGCTGTTAGCAAAATTAGCTTGTTACAAACTCAAAAAAGCAAAAGAAAGCTACATTCCTATACCAAACATGTGCTGGTTGATCACCTGCATGTGTATTTTTAATTTTTCACCAGGCTTTCCCTTTAATCAGGTGATTTAGTCTAAGATTAGTTTTAATCTGTGTTTTAAAAACCAGTCCACAGTCATATGGTCATTATAGAGCTTATCCACAATGGTTCTTATTTAAAAGGGTGTACACATATTATGGCATACCAAACAGGAAACATTTAATCATCTTTGATGTATATGGAATGAATACCGATATATATAAAATGAAACCTGATAAATATGGTATGAAAACCGATATATCTACAATGAAACCTGATATATATGGAATGAATAGCGATATATAAAATCAACCAAGTGTCCTGGGCGGTGCCTACGCCGCTGCGGCCTCCGAGCCACAGAACCCCCCCAGAGTCCATGGGAGTCCCATCCACTGGGGTGCTCACCACTTCCCCTAGAGATGGCTGCCCTGCCCGTGTCATGCACCGGTATGGAGCCAGATGGTCCTGGTGCAACACCACAGCCGGCCACCAACCTGGCAACCGTACCCTGTTGGCCCCTTCCAGTGGCTGTCCAGCTTGGGCAACCGATCCTTCTTCTGCAAAGGGCAGTACACCCACACCAGGTCCCTGGAAGAGAAGCCCTGTCCCCAGCAACGGGTGCCGTATGCCCTCTTCTGCTGGCCTGTTGCCGCCCCCTGGTTTTGCCTGGCCAGGCTGTGCACCATCTGTAGACGCTTCCTGAGTCGGCACAGGTACTCCAGGCCTGGTGCTATCAGCAGATCCGGCTCTGAGGGTGAGCCAAGCACCAGGTCTACGGGGGTCCTAAGCTCCCAGCCAAACATAAGGACAGCTGAGGTACACCCAGTGCTCTCCTGCACAGCCGTCCAGTAAGCCTACAGGATCAAAGGAAGATGCATGACCCAGTCGTGCTGGCGCTCAGACATAAGGATGGCGAGCTGGACTGCTAGGGTGCGGTGGAAGCATTCCACCAGTTCGCCGCTCTGCGGGTGGAGGGGGGTGGTACACGTCTTCAGCCACTTACACACCTCACCGAGCAACTGCAACTGCTAGGGTGCGGTGGAAGCATTTCACCAGTTCGTCGCTCTGCAGGTGGAGGGGGGTGGTATGCGTCTTCAGCCGCTTACACACCTCACCAAGCAACTCGAACTCCTCAAAGTTGTACTCCGCCAGCACCTCCAACCAGTGGGCCAGGTGCCCTTCCAGATTCCGGAACCCCAGCTGCCAGGTGAGGGAAGCATGATCCGTCTGCACCTGGAACCTCCGTCCACAAAGGTATGGACAGAAGTGTTTACATGCCTGCACTACAGCCAGCAACTCCTGGCATGTTACGCAGTAGTTGCACTCTGGCAGGCTTAGAGTTCGGCTATAAAACACAATCACTTGTTCCCCTTGCAGTCCTGCTTGGGAAAGTACAGCTTCCAGCCCCTCGTTGCTGGCGTCCTTGTCCACAATAAAGGGGAGCTGTGGATCCGGGCATGCTAGCACTGGAGCGTTAGCAAACGCAGTCTGGAGTTGGTTAAAAGTTTCAATGCAGACATCCATCCATACAAAACTGTTCCTCTTTTCTGTGAGCTGGTGGAGCCATTTGGCGATGCTGGCGAAATTCTTAATGAACTTCCTGTAATACAAGGCAAGTTCCAGGAAGCTGCGCAGCTCCAGCATAGACTGAGGATGCGGCTAATCCCTCACTGCAGCGGTTTTGTTTGGGTCCATAGCCACGCCTTCTCCACTGATGACATGGCCCAGGAACTCTGTCTTGCACCGGAAGAGGGAGCACTTCCGGGGGTTCAGCCACAGCCCCGCCTGATGGATCGCCGCTAATACTGCTGAAAGGTTCTGCAGTACCCCAGCAAAATCAGCAACGTGGATGAACAGGTCGTCAAGGTAGACAACGCACTGGCCATGGGGGACGTGGGCTAGGATGCACTCCATTAACCTCTTGAAGGTGGCTGGCGCATTACAAAGCCCAAAAGGAAGAACCCAGAAGTGCCACAGCCCCTGACTGATAGTAAAAGCGGTCTTGGGGTGGGCATCTGAGACCAGTTCGACCAGCCAGTAGCTATTCCCGAGGTCTAGAGAGCTGAACCACATCAACCCCATGATACAGTCCAGCATGTCATCAATCCAGGGCAACAGGTATTAGTTCTTCCAGGTCACAGCATTCAGACACCAGAAGTCCACACAGAAACGCTAGGAGCCATCCTTCTTTTTCACATGGACTGCCAGCGCCGCCCACGGACTGTCGGAAGGCTCAATCACTCTGCTGCTGCCATCTCATGGATCCACTGCTCCCCTGCTTCCCTCTTTGCCAGGACCAGCCGGTGTGATTGCAGACGGATGGGCAGGACATCCCCCATGTTGATGTGGTGCTGCATGAGGGAGGTGAGGCGGCACTAGTCATCCCTGGCAGCAAAAAGGTCCTGGTGTTGGTCCAGAAGGACCCTCAACTCCCTCCATTGCTCCACTGTCAGACCCTGGCTGCTCCGCTGTTAAAGCTTGTGCACAGCCTGCATGGTTTTGGAAGACGGTGTTGCCGCTGTGCTGCTGCCATGAGGTCTGGGGACCTTGTTTGGGGTGGAGCTGGCTTCCTTCTGGGTGCTGCAGATGGCTCCTCTCCTTTGGCGCACCAGTGACCCCTGCTGGCTTTTCTTCCGCTGCACCAATGTAAGGGTTGTCCCCAGCACATTGATGACAGCCCCCAAATGGGACAGCAGATCCAGACTAATGATGCAGGGGTCACTGATGTTGGAAAGCCAGACCTCTAGTTCCACCATGCTCCTTGCCAGACTGACGCACGGCCGTCTCTTCCACTTCATCTGGGTGCTGATGCCAGTCACAGACGTCAGGTGGACCTCTGTCTTATCCCAGCCAGGTGGGGTTGCACGCTCTGTACCCGGAAGGACTCCACGGCGCACAAGGGTTATGGTGGACCCCATGTCCACCAGAGCTCGGCCTGAGGTGTCTTCCACCAGGCAGTCAATGAACAGACCGCTGTCTTCACCAAACCGGCCTACCCAGTGTGTCAGTGCGGGGAGTTCTTTGCGGTATGGCTCGGGTGACACCCCCCTCACTGCGTCACCTGCAGGTAGTTTCCCGACTGCGAGGTGGAGCGATAACGTGAAGCCGGAGCGGGGCAGTCGCGGGCAACATGGCCGGGTTGGCCACGGCGGTGGTACAGCAGTTGGCGCGGGCAGTGGCTCCTCCTCTCTGTTTCCTTGCACACAGCTCTCGCAGGCTCCTCCATCCCTCTCTCGCTCTCATTCTCCTTTTGAGCGCTCAGCAGTGCAGGCACGGCTCTGCAGCGTGTGGTGTGGTATGCCGAGGATTTCCTCCATTTCCTCTGCTTGCTCCAGTGCCTGGGCCAGTGTAGCTGGCTTCTGCAAGCGGACGTCCTGGCGTAGCCGCTCTGGGGATAATGCCCGCATGAACACACAGAGTACCAGCTCTTCCTGCCACATGGGCATAAACTGGGGGTATCCACGGCGTGCATGCAGCCAGAGCTACGCAGCCAGCTAACCCAGCGTCTCTCCTTCCCGGCGCTGTTAATCCATCAGGCTCTCTCCTATGGCTTCCGCAGACTGTCGCTGACCAAACCACTGTTCCAAACCGCTGTCTGGCCACTCAGATGAAACTTCGTGTCGTCTTTTTTGCAGCCTCCGAACATGGCGGATGAGATCTTCTATTTCCTCCATCGCCGATCCCACGTCTGACACCAATGTAGCATTGATGCTACAAATGCATGGTTTAATCACCAGGCGTACAAGGCGTTCAACACAATAAGAGTTTACTAACCACCATGAACCAACAACAGAACACTGTACAACATGGGGGCTAGCCTTGGTAGTCCCCAAACACATACAGGGTGACATTAAATACACAGTGGATACATAGACACACAATGCACTGTTACACCCCACCATTCATGACAATACAGCACAACAATACGCAAAGCTATTTACAACACATTTAAACACGTAAGACAACTACATATAACAACCCTGGGGCGTATGAATACATATATGCCATCACATACATACATACATACATACATACATACATACATACAGTACTGTGTAAAAGTTTTAGCTTTCTGTGAAAAAATGCTGTAATGTGAGGATACTGTCAGAATGAATGCCTTGAATAATTTTCATTCATTAATTAACAGCATACAACGTGCATACACCAAAAAAAACCTACATCACTATTTGGTGCAACCACTGTTAAATACTGCCTCAACTCTAATAGGTACACATGCACACAATTAAGGATTTTGGAGGCATGTAGTCCAGTGCACAATTAGACAATTACACCAAACAGGTGCTAATGATCGACAGTGTGATATGTAGGTTGAAACACTATCATTAACTGAAATTGAAATTTCATATACTGTATATGTTTTCATATCCTGTATGTATATATTCCAACAAAAGTTACTGAATTTTAATGGGTTAGTAGCACTGTCAGTTGCAAACAGAGCAATTTAGAGAGTTACCATTCTACAATGACTAGGCATTCAAGTAATGAGAAATAACATGGAAATTCGTGCATGCATGTGCTGTGATAGGTTGGTCCCTAGGCAAACCCAATGATGCACAAATCACTGTGACACTATACAAATTTATTTCAAAGGAATGAATGAATCAAATCCATCTAGTAAATTGAAAAAGACATGACATACTCTGTTTTCAGCTGGTATGATTATAACATCCTTATTTTCTTCAGATACCAGTAGACAGGTGCTGTAGGATGCACGAAGCATGTTGATAACCAGATTGTTGGACAGGACATCCAGCTTCTTTACATCATCTCCTGTAACATTTACTGTGCCAGCGATTCCTTGCCTTGTGATAAGAACAACATTAGTAATGACAAATCTAAGACAAGTGTCAAAAGACAAGCATATTACTTTGTATACATATATTTTATACTTATCATTTTTTAGTTATTTTATAATTTATACTTTTATACCTTGTATTTTTATACTTATTTTTCTTTTTTTTTATTGTATATAAATTACTGTGAATCCTATATTCTCCTTATTGGATAAATTAAGTATCTTATCTTATGGTTAGCATTTTTATTTACTAACTCATGCTTAAGTACATGATATCCATTTTCAAATGTTAACTAATCACTATTTTTAAGTGGTTTACAGCATAATGTTTTTATCTTCCATATTAAACAAAATGTTTTTCTTTCATGGCCATAAAGTAAAAACAGCAAGCTTAAAAAAAATATATTACTGAGCAATCTCCACACGTTTCATGAGGGGGACTGCCTTTATTTGAGGGGTGGCTATATATTAAGCAGTGAGACGGTGCATTGTGGCAGTTGTGCAATTATTTTAAAATTCTTATTCTTTTATTTTAAAGTTTATTCATATGGACTTGATCTTATAATGCTTTATTTTGTTTGATTGACTGATCAACACAATTAAGTTATATAAAACATATCTACACTACTGGAAGCAAATATTATTAAAACTAAATCTGGGTGATAACAGGGTAATCAGGGTAACATGATATCCATTAGAAGTTAAAGAAAAATAAGAGGGAAAAAAACTATTATAAAAAATCAATAATGCCATCTCATATAGATAATATCAATTTTATTCCAGGCATATTTCATATTTTATACCACTTTCAAAAATGTTGAAATATATTGATAAATTTCACTACATAGTCTAATGAGACAACTTTGGGACTACACTACATTTATTTCTCTGTACAGAGAGCAATCGTAATATATTACACAAAGAACAGAGATGGCACAGGCTTCAGAACATGCCCCTTGACATAGACGCCACAGACAAGTTTCAAATGGCTGGACTTACAGGTGAGCAAGGCCTGCTTTTCTGACAGCAGATGAGATAGCTTTGATGGCTGTCAGCATTGAATTTATCAGCTGGGTCAGTTCACCAGTGGATCCCTTTGCCTGTCGACCAGTCTCCATGACAAAGCGAGTCAGGGTCCACATATCCACATCAAAGGCTGATTGAGCCGACATTTTGGTAATGTTGCTCTTTCACAAGTGCAGCTGCACGATTATGAGATTCATAAAAGAGTGATGCGAGTACAGCGATAGTTAAATGGAAGGCCAGGAGCTATATATGAAAGTCAGGAGTGTCAGATATCAAATATGTCTCTGATGTCTTGTTATGCAAATCAGCAAAACATTTTTCACATTTAATTAGATCGCGTTTTAAAATAAAAAAACAATTCTACAGACATATTTCTCAGCAAAAGGTTTTTCACATTTAATTGGACCTCATTTTAAAATAAAAAAATTCTGTAGACATATTTCTGTATTTTTAGTATGCATGTTTCATTTAATGGCTGCCATCAACTTCTTTACTGTGCATGATTAATGATTGCCCAAATGTGGTAAAATACAGAGTATTTCAGGGTTTTTTTTATGATAGAAAATGTACACTGGCAGAGCAAATACACATTTCCACATCTTGTTTAAGGATTCGTAGTCTTTTTCTTGTAAATTTTATCATAACATCAGTCATCCAAACTCCATGGAACTAGAGAATTTGTATTACATCTAGTGCCTGCAATGAGTTGTTTTTCAGCCTTTTGAGATTTTAAACATGAAACCAGTCTCAAGTTTCAGTGAACAAATTTACACTCCACCTGACCTTTCATTTAAAGGTTGCCATTTCTAGAAATAGTATCTTGAACTTTGATCTACTCTGCCTCTGCTGAAACAGAAACAAATATAAATACTAAGGATGAGTGACTTTAATAAGTTTTATTATTAGGCTGTTATGTACACAGCAAAGTTTTATTATATTGCATGAAGCAGTTTATTTTAATACTACATTATGGCTTCAGATTACGGTGAAAAATTAGTGTTATTAAATTATTGCAAACTTTAAATGTACTCATTGCATTTCCCTAGTGAAACAGCTTTATTGCTACTTGGTTGACTGTATCTGGTTCCATCCATAAGAGTCAGACACAACTGCGTGACTAAACAACAAACAAGCCACTGGAACGGACAAAAAAGCCGCTGCTGCCATTGTCACTGGACCTGGTTATTTCCTTGTCACCAAATAAATATGTGGTAACTTGGATAAGGAGGAATCTAGCATTTAAGGAAAACTTTAATATTCAAGACATGAGTCTGTACAACAAACTCCTAACTTGCACTCCAGCATGCATTTCTCATTAACGTCATATACTTCTACCAACCAACACTCGCTCACCATTCGCCAATCACAAACCTTTTTTATACAAATCTCAAAGCGGAAAATAATCAGTATACTACAGAGGTTAAAAAAATAGAGCTTGGAGTAATTAAAGGGATTGTTGATTGCTGACAGCTGGTTTTAATAATTCTGAGGGGAGGAGCAAGAGTATGTCGGGTGTGGCTGGATTCAAGAAATCTCCCCATTTGTCTACTGACCTACCTGTGTCTCCCTGCCTGCTGCCTGTCCATCCTGTTTGCTCATCGTTATCTGAGCCACCAAACCTGCACATGAACTCAATCATCGCTTAACTCCAATACACAATTGTCTATCTGTATTGTTCTAGATTGCTCTATGTGCTGTACACCGTACTGTTTCTATGAAACTGAACTGCCTGGAGAATGGGCTTCCCTCCTGAGTTTGGTTCCTACCAAGTTTTTTCTTTCTGAGAGAGTTTATTATTGCCATTGTTACCCTTGGTTTTATTCTCTTTGGACCTTGGATTGGCACATACAGCACTGCTATTTATACTACATACAGGAGTAATGCTTGGAAACAGGATGTAATCCTCTATATTTACTTTGTGTTGCCACTGGAGCAGATCAGTAACAGAGCTGCTACTTTTGTCACCTTGAGTTTGGCCCTGCAGGCAGTGGTAATTCTGGTGGGTTCGCACTAGGTTTGGTTCCTTTACTTTTCAGGCACTAGCACAATTTCAGTGGTAAAAAGAGACATTTAAAATGCAGCAGACAGAATAGAAAATTGCAGAAGCATACTGCTGCCAACAACGAATTTAAAAAAAAAAAATGACCCTTGCTAAGTCATTATTGCAAGATAACTATGTCATTAAAATGACAATTATCACATTAAGATGACATTTATCTCATTAAAACGATACAGTTAATATGTTAAAACTACATATTAATCACGTTTTTACTAGATGTTTGTGACACGTGACAGTTGAACGAACAAAATATCTGAAAAAGTGACTTAAAAAATTTAGTTAGGATGGTTTCTCGAGGGCAGAAAAGTTAGAAAGCAGTGTGGTGGAGGATTTTGGATTTATCAAGAAATGCAAAGAAAGGTGACATTTTGGGTAATGCAACAGAACTATTTTTTCCTAGTTTTTTTTTTTTTCAAAAAAAGGACCAATCCCTCCGCAACCCTCAACTTCTCAGAAACATTTACAGATCCATTTTTTATATAAGCATAAAATATTGATGTTTCATTTACCTTGCTATACATCTCATATAAATTCAGAAAAAAAAAATTATCCCTAATTGATATATCCTGAAACAATTTCCCTATAACAGTTGATCCCAGTTGTTTTGTATGTGCTTTATTGTTTTATGAAGATAAGTCATTTTAATGACATGATTATCTCATAATAATGATGTAACAATGGAAAATTTCTTTGGTTGTTGGCAACACTACGTTTCCATAGAAAATATGAACCAATATCACAGCTATCAAAGACCGAATGCAGTGGGACCTCCACTGACACCTGTGAAAGGTAGACAATAATGGTGATCAAAACAGAAAGCTAGCCAACAGCTATGTTGTATTATGTATGTGTTACACAGCCTAAACTTTACATTTAACATTTTAACTGCTTCCTTCCTCTAAGTGCTACGCCCAATAATGGATTGCAAAGGATTAGGCAATCACAATTTCCGTCCTGCCCCCCTCAATGTGATAGAACAACAACATCATTATGAAAAGAGGTATATGAAATAAAAAGCTTGTTCAGAAAAACGAGATTCCAATATACGTTGCTCGGAAAACCATCATTTGAAAATACATCAACATGTAAACTGGTATTTTATAATAATGACTGTTGAATAATCACATCATTATTATGAAATACAATACATTTCATTGAATTTTTTGAAAATCAAATGACACATTCAAGTAATTATTGGAATGTTTATTCATTTTTATGTTTTTTATTTCATTTAAAGAATTATGAAATTCCATAGGTTAACACAAGATATCTGCAAAAGTATTTGAATCATGCGATCACAATGTAAAAAAAAAAAAATATATATATATATATTTATTTTAGCTCATTTACCACTGATGGTTAGCTAGCTGACTTCAATAACATAATGTATCACAAAAAACAAGTGTGTCCAGATGCGTTCATCACTTTTACCTGTCTTCTGGAAATATTTCCGTTGTCATTTGGTGAAATTGCAGTGTTTCTGTTAATGTTTTGTGTTCTCTGAATTTGCAGCCTGTTGACCTCTCAGGGCCAGTTGTTTTTGCCACCATACTGCCAAGTGTTATGATGCCACACTTAGAAAGGAATCGGCAAGATTGTTCATGTCAACTGAATGGTCTGGGAATATTCTCCGATGAACGTTTTTATTCAGAATCAAAATTGGAACTTCTGCAGATGCTCCTGGGAATGTCCTCTAGCAAACGTTATTCTGAGATGTAAATGAGACCTTCTGCAGTCATTGGCAAACATCACGTAGAGGACCAAATGCAGACAACTGTGAACATCCAAAAGGAATCCCCTGTTTACTGGCTACATGTCAAGTGTCAACCTAAGTCCAGTTAAAACCTTTTTAAGTACAACTGGCAGTGTGACACTGAGTTTGAATCCAGTGTTCTGGATAGCAAATGAGATTTTTGGAGGACCTCTGATAGCTAACTGGGCACACGTTATCATTCGTTTTTCACGTGCGTATAAATGCATGGAAGATAATGGGGGGGCCATCACTAGGACGTATTTAAGGATTTTATTACATCCATTTATTTGGCAGCATGTCCTCATATTACCAATAAAATAATCTTTTTTTTTTTTTGGTTTGAGTGCATGACAAACCATGAAATATCTGTTTTTAGCAGCAAATGCTAAAAACTGTAAGTCTCATGGGCAAAATGTCAGACTTGACATGTATGTGTTCAAGCATGACAACTGCCTATGATGGATTGCAGGTGATATTCAATAACTAACAGCATGTGGGTTAATGCGTGGCAGTAATAAACTTAACACAGTACTTTCACTATTGTTATAGGGCCTCAAATAATAGTCAATTCAATTCAATTTTGTTTATATAGCGCTTTTAACATGAAGCATTGTCACAAAGTGCTTTACATAGTCCCGGGCCCACAGTCCCCATACAGTAAGCCAGAGGTGACAGTGGCAAGGAAAAACTCCCTCAGGAGGAAGAAACCTTGGGAGGAACCAGACTCAAAGGG
>JAACJT020023427.1:0-22812 GCA_009936485.2 Gymnarchus niloticus | reverse complement strand
TGCTTCGCAAGCCTGCACACCTCTATGAAATTCATTTTCGTGATCTCCGATTGCCTCAACCGGACATCATTAGTGCCGACGTGAATAACAATATGCGAGAAGAAATCTCCTCATTACAGGCTTCCAGCACTAGCTTCTGTTGCTGGATCTTAGTCTCTGTGTAGTAGTCAATCGGCTTCTTGGCATATGGATGATCTTCTTTCCCATTCTTGATGTCTGTACCTTCGAAGACCACACTAGCACTGCTGGTCAGTATCAGTTTCTGTACACCCACTTCCTGACAGGCCTCCAACACGGTGCGAGTGCCATCCACATTAACTCGCTGGAACAGGGTGTGGTCATCACAGGCAGGAGACGGGGAGGCACAGTGGAAAACTAGTGACTCTCTGTTCAAGGCTGGCAGCAGAGCCTGTTTATCACACAGGTCTCCCAGGTGAAACGTGAGCCCAGGCAGCTCATTAGACTGCTGAATATCAAACACAGACACGCTGTAGCCCCTGACTAGGAGCTGGAAGATGTCTTCCAAGAAACCCTGATCCACCAATGACTGTGCACCTTTTACAGCTCGGCCGAATGCGTGTAGCCAGTTTCTAGATGGCAAGACGAAGAAAGTGGGTCAGCGGTCTGATCAAGCAGGCTGCACAAACTGATGAATGAACCATATATTGCAGCAACGAACAGTAACAAGCAAATGGTGACACAGGTCTCAGGAGTTTGAAATTTTCTGACCAACGATTTGCTGTTAAGACCATTTTTTTTGCCCAGGAGTGTGTATTTATTCACTCACTCATTTTCCACCACTTTATCTGGGTTCAGATTGCACGGGAAGCAGTTGAAGCAGAGATGCCCAGTCTTCCCTCTCCCTAGCCACCTCCTCCAGTTTTCCCATGGGTTATTGATACATTCCCAGGCAAGCCGAGAGACATAATCTCTCCAACGTATCCTGAATCTCCCCTGGGGTCTTCTCCCGGCTGGACATACCCAAAACACCTCCTCCAGGAGGCATCCTTGCCAGATGTCCGAATCACCTCAGCTGGATCCTTTCGATGTGGAGAAGCAGCGATTCTACTTTGAGTCCCTCTTGAATATCTAAGCTACTCTCCCTATCTCTAAGGCTCAGCCCTGACACCCTGCGAAGGAAGCTCATTTCCACCATTTGTATTAGTGATCTTTTGGTCATTACTCAAAGCTTGTAACCATAGGTAAGGGTAAGAATGTAGATAGACTGGTACATTGAAAGCTTTGCCTTTCGACTCAGCTCACTCATCAACACAACAAACTGATGCCGCGTCTGCATAACTGGTGACCTGCGCTCCATTTTTCTCTCACTCATGCCCTGAGATACATAAACTTGTCTAATTGAGGCAGCAACTCATCCCCAACCAAGAGAGGGTGATCCACCCTTTTCCAGCTGAGAATCATGGTCTCAAATTTGGAGGTGCTGATTCACATTCTGGTTGCTTCACACTCGGCTGAAAACTGCCCCAGTGTAAGCTGGAGGTTGCAGCTCGGTGATACCAACAGTACCACATCATCTGCATCATTTGTGAGGCCACCAAACCTGACACCCTCCACCCCTTGGCTTCATCTTGAAATTTTGTCCATAAAGGTTATGAACAGAATTGGTGACATACGGCAGCCCGGGTGGAGTCCAACACCCACCGAGAATGAGTCTGACTTATTATCAGCAATGCAAACCAAGACAGCTCAACAACACCCAGCGCATTAAGGATGTCAGGGCGAATGTCATCCACCCCTGGGGCCTTGCCACAAAAGAGTTTTTTCACTACTTCAGGAACCTCAGCTCTAGTGATGGACGAGTCTGGCTCCAAGTCCTCCAACTCTGCTTCCTTCAAAGAAGGGTTGTCAGTGGAATTCAGGAGATCCTTGAAGTATTCCTTCCACCACCCAACCATATCCTAAGTTGAGGTCAACATCACTCAATCCCTGCTGTAAATAGTACAGAGAAAGCACTGCTTCCCTCTCTTGAGTCATCTGATGGTTTTTTCTTTGATCAGACCACCAAGGCTCCTGCCTTCGACTGCCACTTGTTCCACATTGCCCCCGAACTTTATGGCTCTTCCTGCAGGTGTTGGATCCGCAGGAGGGCTGTCCCACATGGCTCATTTGAGCTATGCCTGGACGGGTCCCAAGGGTAAAGGTGCGACCTCTAGGCACTTGTTGACGAGCCCCACCCCCAAGCCTGGTTCCAGGGCAGGGTCCTGATATCCCTGTTATGGGCAAGGTATCTGAGTCCTTGATTTTGTCTCATAAGGGTTATTTTAATCACTCTGAGTCTGACCCCCCACCTAGGACCAGTTTGGCTTGGGAGACCCCAGCAGGGGCAATTGCCCCCAAAAACATAGCTCCTAGGATCACTGAGGCACTCAAACCCTGCCACCAAAGTAAGGTGGCGATTCACAGAAGGGCTCTGAATATATAGTATTTGGATAAGGGCAGTGCCATGTGGGGTTATCGTAATATTGTATAGTGTTTCAGAGGACATGTACAATTGATGCAATTTTATGCCACAATAATGTGTTCTACATGAAACTGCTTACTTTCGGTTATATTTACATCATAAATGTATTTTAGTTGCATAGAAGTCACAAAAACATATTTAACTTTAGAAGGGTTTTTTTCTCTTTTTTTTTTGCGTTGTTTTGCAGCCTATTTGAAAGGTTTAGTGGTTTACTGCCAACCTGACGTACTCTTTTTCTTAGTCAGCGCTTTGGAGAGTCCCTCTTTCATTTCAACATTTTCACTTTGCGTTTTTTCTGTCTACGACTTGATCAGGCCCTAAAGTTCCTATGAACATTGTGCTATGTTACACATGACAAGGAAATTGATGTAAGTATTTTCTGACCATTTTGTAACATGGGCGAGGGTTTTAGGCTTCTTCAGTTTATACAACTTGCATTGCAACGTATACAGAAAGTTAGGTGATAATACTTAAGCTGAAATATAAGGCATTGATGTAAGAAACACGCGTTTTTTTTTTTTATTGTGGTGTGTTGAGTATTCAGAAGTCAGCGCTACACGTACATGGAAACATATTTATGCAACGCATTTAAAAAAAGACTCTCATAGAGACAGATTGTGTTGTGTAGGATTAACATGTCAAGGAATAATCATGGGTTGTATAGTTTTTTTCCTCATTCAAATTAATACACAACATTTGTATTTGCTGTACAGGGCCATAACACTGTCTTTGTATTTTGTCTTTAGACTAAGCTTAATTTGACATTTTTACGGCGGAATTTAGGACAATGTGAGAATAATGTGGGAAGATTGGTACTGGCAAAAAGAGTGCAATGTAGATTACGAGATGTTCATTTGTGGTATGGTGCAGCATTAGTGGTTGAATAGCATTCCGTGTGTCTGCAGTGTTAGCACAAATGGAACAAGAAAAAAATCAACCACGGTCTCGCTAGTTGCTATTTCCTACTGCTTTATCTGTCTTCATATGTTTCTAAATTTATGTTTCACTTTTGCACATCTTTGTGACAGTATTTCTGTATGTAACAGATACTTCTAACAGCTTAGATCAAAATTTACACAAGTTTAAATAAAGTGTTTAAAGACCAAGGTAAATTCCCATGCAAATAAAAATATATGACTTTGAAAAGCTTAAAATAGCATTTTAGCTGCCAAAGTCTGGGAAACTATTTATGCATCATACAATCTTATATTACTAACTCAAACATTTAAACATAATCAGCTGTCTTAATTAACACATCATTTTATTGGTGACATTGGTTAATGGCTTTAAGTTTTGTTGTTGTTACTTGATTAACACTGAAAAAAAAAAAATTGCCACCATAGAAACTTCAGGTGGATGTATATGCCGAACATCCACATTATGGGGCTTGCTGGCTGGAATCATTCCAGCTTCCCCATTGTCTAGTGCGTAATCTGTTTCCCACTGCTGTGCTTGTCACTGATTGTGCTCAGTTGACTATCTGAAATATTAATTTGAGGAAACACAGGCTTAAAACAATAGACACCGCTAATGATGTCCAAAGCAGCATGGTGGTCTTGCTCTTGGTGTCTTCTTCTGCCACATGATTCTATGCCACAGCAATGTTTTGGTTTCAACCCCGGTGTTTTTGTACAGCTGGATTAAAATGTCAGAGAAAGTTGTGTTCGGGTTTCCTTTATTCATGTGTCCTCTGCATCTGGTGGAGGATGCTTAGTTCATGAAAACTGTTTGGCTGAGCAGGTACAGTACATCTGTCTGATTATATTTGTGTGTTGATTTGCTTGGAGCTACATGTTGAAAGACCCCCTTCTCACAGCTGTATGAGCAGAGGCTTATGTGAAACACTCACCAAAAAAGTACTGTGTAGTAATTTGTTATCAACAGAAAACATTTACAATAGTCCTGGCAAGCAACAAGCTGACTTAATATGTCTGAATAATACACAAAGGAGATTAAAAAAACTGATTAGTGTCCATATCTGCCATTGCATTGGAGAATAGATGAGGTAAATAGTGGAAAGTAAGGTAGTGAGCTGCCCCATGATGAACTGTGATTAAATGCACATTGTAGGAAAAGATTTCTGCTGAGCTTTGTGGGAATAAGGTCACCTTCCTCCTACGATAGAGATCTGATGAGTGACAGGTGTGTCAGTAACCAGTTTGGTCACTTGAACCAAACCTGCACAAAACTGGTCAAAAACAGGTGTGCTGACATTTTATTTTTTAATCAGAAGTGTTACTTTGGTAACAGTTTCAAAAGGGAAATGGTTTTTGCTGTAGTGGTAAACTCCATACAATGAGATAAAAAAACTGTAAACTTGGGTTGATCTTTTATTCTGTGTTTTACAAATAGGATTTCATGCATGGATAAGCCAGTACAATGAAAAACTATGTGATGTCTACTCATTTTGTTGCACAAATGCAGATGAACACTTCTGACAAATTTTCTCTTTGTCTCACAGAGTTTAAGATGTTTAAATTGCTGTTCCTGTGCTTGATTGTCAGAGCAACTGGTGAGTGCTTTTTTACCATATATACTTTTGCCCTTCAATACATTGAATAAAACCTAATTACATTGCTTTAGTCTTGGAACTTAAAGTGCATTGAATCTAATGTGTGTAAATTTGAATGAAATAATTAAAAAATGAAATTAGATTTATAGTTATTCCTACTTTACGGTATATTTTGCATTTAGTTGCTTAGTTTGCATGACTGCTGCATTAATATAAAAATATGTTTGGCTGTCTCCTTTTTTTACGTTGTAAAATATGACCTAAGAATTCTACCTGTTCTTTGCAGTTTTTTCTAATGAGATCGAGGGATCATCAGATATGGGTATGAAATGAAACACATGATATTTATAGTGCAGAAACAGTATTGTTGTATTAGCTATGAATTTTAATTAGCATACAGTTGCATCTCATTATGGATGTAAGAAAGACCTATAAATGGGATATACCTCGCATGGTGTTTAAAAAATTGTCTTTTGAACTGTATGAAAAATAAAATTTGTTATAATGAAGTGCTACTTTTATTGAAGTAGCAATCGTATTGGCAGTACAAAAATGTGTTGATGTAAGTTGGTCAATTGCACTGAAGTGACTCGATTTTTTCTTTGGCATTTTCTACAGTTGACGATGAAGATGGTATGTTTTAGCATTTTATACCCACCTTTAAAACATTCAACATGTAGGCCAAATGGGTGTAAATATGTCTGCCTGTTACAGATTTAATTAACACTTGCAATCTAAAGTGTAATCAGATTTCTACCCAAAGAATCAACAATGTACAGTTGAAAAAAAGGTAAACGCATGTGCCACAGATTTCCCCATCAGAGTCTGGTGGACTATCTTGGCTATTCAGAAAGGTGTTGCCTGTACTTTCACTATTATAAATCGTTATGTGTCTGGTACCATTAATGTTATTTTGTGTGTATGTTGTATTGCAGGGAATGTGGAAAATGCTGATGTGAAACATCTTGATTATGGTGGGAATTCAGACAAGTCAAGAGCAAATAATAAAGGTAATTTTTTAAATAACTTTTTTTTTTTTTTTTTTTAAAAAGACAAGACTGGAGCTTTGTACCTTGAATCTCAAACCACAGAGCTTTTTGCTGGGACATACTTCCAGTCAGATGTCAAACACTTGCTCAAACCAAGTAGTAGTGTTGTGGTAGATCAATGTAACACTCAGAAAATAGCTGAAGTAGTTGTATTATGGGGTTAAATATATGCTGTTGGCAATAAACCAGTCTGAGAGGCTACAGTCAATAGATTTTTTTTTTTATAACAAATACTTTCAGATTTTTTTTTTTTATAACAAATACTTTCTTGCATGAATTATTTTTTATTTTTTAAATTTGTATTCTTTTCCATTCTTTCAGGATTAAAAAATATTCTTAAGTGATTTTCTGCAATTGTACTTTTTAAATAGATGCATGTATTGTACTCCATGTATTTTAGAACTTCATTACAAGTAACACAGATCTAATAAGTATGACAATGAATCACAATTGAAACCTTTGCTCCTTTTGCAGCAATGTCCACCATAGAGGATTACATGTAACATTTAACTTGAAAACAATGTGCATATATATATTGGATAGTGGGATTAAAATAACTGTCCAATGTAGTGAATGTGATACATGAAAGGGTTAATTTCAGATGTGTCAATTTGCAAATCTAATTTATGTAGATTTGCTTCATTATCTGGAATCCATTTTGTTTGCCTGTCTGAACGCCAACTTTCTGTGCTTCTTTTAGCTGGGGTCATGCCTATCATTCTCGGTGTCACTGTGCCCACTGTGGTGCTGGTACTATCAGGGATAGTAGGTAAGGCAGAAGTTTCACCTGCATATGTGCTTGGTCCTTGATCTCTAGGGAGATTATGCATATCAGCTTGATCCATATCAGTTCTGTAGTCCCATAAGAAATCTGGTCCTACCTAAAGGTTAGTGAAACAACTTTTTATCTGTGCCCATGTAACTCCAGGCTGTTTGCATGGACTGGAATGTCTGTCTGGGATATTAAAAATATACCTGTGCTTCCCATTATGCCAAAGACACCACTGCAAAATCATTTGAACAATGTACTCAATCAGAACTGTTTCAGTCTGACCACCTGGCTAAGAGTACAAACAATCCATAGAGCATTAACGTTATTAATACTGTTAGTTAAAGAATTGTATGTAATAACACAGATTCTTCAATCACTTCTGGGAGCTCTGCCAATGTATCTGAAAATCCTATTCAATTAATCACTGAGCCAGTTAATTTAATTACATATTGTACCTTTTCATCTTCTGTTTCAGGTGTTTTTCTGCTAAATCGCCACAAACACAATCGACATCAAGGGTAAGAACAGGTCTTATGTGTGATTTGAACATTATGTACTAAAAATATTCCAGATGTTTGCTCGCAAGACTCTGAAAAGTTTGGAGATACTGTAATTTGTAAACTCAGGGGACACTTGAAGGGACCTTAATTGTCATTACTTAGTTTCTGTTATCAAAAGAAATGAGAAAAACAGTCTAATGATTGAAAAGAACTAAACAGATTAATATAAACTAAAGGATGACACAATTTAGTATTAATATTCTATGTGACAGTATTATGACTGTATTCATATTAGTATTTCACTGATGTTTTAATTCTAATTTCACCTTTGAGTGACAATGTGACACACAAGCACCAAACAAAAGAACGCTTTGTCAAAACTGAACATCTGTTTTAGTCAATGGTCTGATTTATTTGGAAATCATTCTTCAATAGTAACAAACAAGTTGGATGGGTTACAGTCCCTGCTGAGTTGGCACTCAGTGCTCTGTTAGAAACATGTTGTCAACAAAATCACACAGTTGTGCCAGAGGCAAGCAGAATGAGGCACATCCCCCCATCCGAGCTGGTTTGTACTTGCACCACAGTCACAAACTTCTCTGAGTCATTTTGATGCCCTCCACCTGCAAAAATAAAAGACATGGGGGGTGTCCAATGTTTTAACACAAGATCCAACATGTGTCCAGAAAAGTGTGTATTCTATAGAAATCTGGCTCAGTGAAATGCAAAAGCAGAAAAACAGCCAGCCTATCCCAGTATTGCCACACTGCCTGACATGAACAATCAGACAAGGAACTGCCTCAACCAGTTTAACGGTGAGACACTGTGTTTTCCTAAGTTAAAAACAACCAGTTTGTACAATAGCCCCCAGGGGATCTATGCAGCTGGTGGAGCTGACTTGCGTTATATAAGGACAGCAGTTGCTGTGGTTGGCTTTCTGCAAAGTAATCACTTTCCATCTCTGCAGCTGCAATGTGCCCTGCTGAAGGGAGTTGGGTTTTCAAATTGATGCGGAAGTCTCCTCATCTATCAACTTGTGTGGGCAAACTGTTTGAACAGTCTCTGTTGTATGTTAATCAAACACCCTTAGCAACTATGAGGTGCTTCCTGAGGCACAATCTAAAGAGGATGGCAGCGATGGTGATGAGTGAGACTCTGACTTGAAGGAGGCCTAATCATACAACACCCCCTAGTATTGTCAGATCAACAATAATGCTTAATGCACAGTGTA
Source organism: Gymnarchus niloticus (assembly GCA_009936485.2). Lineage (NCBI taxonomy): Eukaryota > Metazoa > Chordata > Actinopteri > Osteoglossiformes > Gymnarchidae > Gymnarchus > Gymnarchus niloticus. The sequence continues at coordinate 14,266 of JAACJT020023427.1, read as the reverse complement.
GTAAAAACATTAGTGGCAATCCCTACAAATGTATGTTTTGTGTATGACTTAAAGCCTTTCTTATGCTTTTAGAGCCTATGTAGCATTAAACACTGTGCACAGCATGAAATATTTGGATAAAAACCAGGCATTTATACCATACATGCTAATCAAAGGTTTATTAATTTAAATAACCTCGATGAACAGTTTGCTTTTGGTAAATTTGTTTTGCTTTTAATATTTTAATATCAAAATATAATGTTTTTGTTTTTATTACATTGTACATTATTTAAGCTATCTTAAACATTTTGAATACCATGAGAGCAGTAGTCAACAATTATATGAAGACAGGTAGCACAAATGTATATTAACTGCTTAATAATTGTTAGGAAGTTCACCAAAGGCACTTGTGTATTTTCTTCTAACTGAAGTTGTACTGTATAGAAAATATATCGTATCCTCCCTTTCTCCCTCTAGGATGTATGCTGTCCCAGCTGAACAACCTCAGAAAGGGACCGTCTAATTGAAGAGAGATCTTTTCCATTCAGTTGCTGAAATGAAATTCCCTGCATGGACCATTGAGGGGGACTCTACGTTTTCTTCTCTACATTCTCAGTACTTTTATGTTCCTTAATCTGTCTGCTCTTTAACTCACACTTACTCATATCCTGAATAATTCACGCACTTCTTATGTCCATCAAAGCTGGAATCTTTGATTCAGATTTTCCTTTTTGTATGTATTACAATTTCCTTTTCTTCAAATCACAGCATGGTTTGGGAAAAATCAGGGCTAATTTTTGCACTCCAGTCACAACGGAACCTCAGGAGGACAGAGTTGGGTGAGATCCAGTCAGAGCCTTAATTGTATTAAAAATTCTGTAACAGCATATTGTCTGGTAGACATGTTTGGAATTCATGCTCAATAATGTAATGTACGTTTGTAGTTTCACAACTACAGATTATGCTCTATATTAATTAACAAATGGCCTCTCTGACACCAAAGAAAGAGAAAAGACGCTGTCCTTAGTCTTACTACTCAGTGCTATTATAAAAATATGCTTCCTGATGTAATAAACAACCAACAATTGGCAAAAACAAAATGAAAAATAGTGATTTAAAAAGTTTATAATTGTTTCATTACATATCTGCCCTAACACAAGTTTTTTTCCTTTTTGCCATGTATTTGCCCTGACTTTGTGCTGTAGCACTTTTGTAAATACCTTTGAAAAATAGTCATGGCAAAACAAGGTTTCAGATGACAGGGTAGTAAGAGAATCAGATCAACTGGAGGAAACTGAGTGGAAAACACTTCACAATAAACTTAGACTTACTCCATTCCACTTGGATTAATCCGTTTGCCATTTAGTGGCAATCACTCACCCATGAACCTTGGAACATGACCGAAAGGAAAGTGTCTGTCATTTTTATTAGCTGAAAAATAATCATAAAAATGTATATATACACAAATATAATGATTCATGCTGGTGCCATCTGTGTACCTAATTCAGTAATGAATATGTTTCCTTATACTGGTAAGCTAAGGGGGAAAAAACGTGCTTGGTGTTTTCAGCTCTGATATAATCAAGTACATATTTGCATGGCAGAACAGCTTCAAAACATCAACTTAAATTTTGTTGCTTTTTACATGTTTAAAAAATGTTTTGCAAGCCAGTTAATTTTCTGATTGCACTTAAAATGAATACAGTTTGTAGACTGTAAATGAAATGCCGCTAAAATCCATTGAACTCTGCTAACCTGTCATAACCTGAAAGCATTTCGGTTAACAGAACGTCATTAACATTTTGTTTTTTTTCAGTATATCAATATATAATGTAATTTGAAGGATATTTTGTGTGTCGGAGAGTTTTGATTTGATGGTCTTATGGACACATGGACTAACCCCAGTTCTGAATGCAAGTTCAGCCCATTTGTACTTATGTACGTATTTACATTTGGCACAGAAATTGAAAAATGAGTAAAATTACCCCACTTGTCCTTGAGGCCATCCAAATATGGTATTATTATTCAGAAAATAATAATCACTGAAAGTTATAAACATTGTAATTCTAGCATTTTTACCACCAAAGACAGCAGCATTTTGAACTACATGTCCTTACCGCTCTTATTCTATTCCACTGTGCATAATGCATAATTCATAACACTGTAGCTGCATCTTTTCATGGTGTTTTTCTTGTGAATGTCAGAAATTGTCCAGCACTTTTTACTCCTTTTGTAGGGGTTTTATTCACAACAGCCGTTCTGTCTATGTTGGAATGGATTAGCTTTGATATGGTTTTCAATAGCAATGTGTTTAAACATGCAATGTTACTAAAGTCGATGAAAAGCTTTCTCCTTTACTTCTATAGGTTCTCAGGGACATTTTTTTTCCGACGGTCAGTCTTGTATGAACCCTTCCCACTGCTAATGTTATAAATTCTATTTTTATAAGGTTGCACACAACAAATCTGAATGACCTTGGAACCCAAAGAAAACAAAATCACAGAATTTTCACAATTTTCAGATGGGCTATCCATGTGTATTATTATCATATATATATAAATATATAACAGCTGTTTTTGGTTTCAAAATACAATATAATACTAACAAAATGAATGTACTATCATATGATACTGAATGTAATGTTTCTGTTTTTGAAAATAAGGAATGTTTCTTTTACAACATGTTCTGTACTTCAAGCTTCCTTGCCCAGTTATACATGCACAATGTGTGTGTGTGTGTGAGTGTGTGTGTGTGTGTATGTTTTATAGTTATGGGTAAGTTGTTCACTGGAGCTGTTTGGTTACTTAAAGATTATGTGTTATTGACTCGTAGCTCTGTTTTTCCATAATCTTCATGGTTAACTGTTGACTGTTCTTATGGCTAAAGAACATAATTGCCACCACTCAATGATTAATGCAATAAAAGGTGATGAGCAATGTCTAGAAGAGAGAAAGCATAATGGTTCTATTGTTAGTCACTGTTGGTTTTACAGCTGGCCCACCCCATTTTGTCAATGTTTCTCAGAGACTAATCTGTGCACCTAACTGTGGAATACTTAAAGGATCACACCTTCATACAATTAAAACACAGATGTTTCAAATGAAACTACAGATTAAAAAAAAAAACATAATACTGGATTATGCATAGCTAAGGTGTTTTTTTTTTAACCTTGCACATAAAATTGCATACCTTTTTAAGGCATCACACAAGATCTGAACATGAAATGTAACAGTTAATATTGTTAACAAGCACTATGAGATTTATTGTGTGTTGTATATATTAAAACAGTCCAAATAATTGCCAAGTGATAATTAATCATTTTTCCTCTACTTCCTGTCTGTCTTTATGCTGTTCTTTTGGCTAACTGCTACTTAGGTAAAGTTTCACTGGAGCATAGCTTTTAGCAAAACATTTTCTTTTATATACCTGACCAGTTCCTTAGTCACCTTTTCTTTCAGATACGGTGTTACAGATATAGTGATATAGAGCTATCAATTGACATAAATACACATCTTTGGCTTGAAGGAGGAAACTCACAAGGAGAACATGTAAAACTCATAAACAGAGAGGAGGTGGGATTTGAATCCCCAAACCTATTACTAGATCTTTGAAGAGAGAAAGCAGTGAGAGAAACGTATGATGTACTGAATACCTGCCACTAACAAATGTATTGACTTCTTTAGTTTACTTTTTCCACTTTACTAATAAAAATTTGGTTCATTTCATACCAAATTGAGGGCCAGATATTGAGTTAAAATGTGAATTAGGGACTTTTCACTACCTTGTGCTGGATAAGCTGTTGAAAAATGGATGGATCTATGGATGGTTAAGGGTCACAGATAGATTGATAAATTTATGTTTACATTTTTGGCAATTTATATTTTTCCTTCCATAGACATCATTGCATGTGTCTGACACACCATATCAATACTTTTGGATTGCAGTCCCTGAAGAAACTAGCCAGGTATTCATTGCATAATTATGGCTTGACATTTTACTCGCTAGTTCTTATGAATGTCCTTCCACCTTACACTTTGTTTACTTCATAAAACCTGAAAGAGAAACATAGAAATGGTAGTAATTCACTTCCTATGTCCGTTACCATTGATTTTCCCTACTTTACTATGGGAGTGGTCACATAGACATTTAAGCATTCCAAGATATGTTTTAGGCAATGGGGGTTAGTATTCTACCAAACCACACATAAACCACAACATTGGGCATACTATTCTGGGTTTGAACCTATCATAGAGTAGCAGTACTCACTTTCCTGACCCCACATGACACTTAGACCTCCGGCACATTCTGCCACCTGTGTTAGAAGGAAAAAGGAGCCAGGATCAGGATGCAAGATGTTTTTCAATTACAACTTTTTATTGTACTGCCCTGTAAAAATTATTTTAGCTTATTTCATGACTTTTGGATGCTTCATGTCTTTGCAAGAAAATGTATTATTAACAGATAACAGAGTAGTGACATTAGTAATACACTAATGACAGCAAAATTTAGCATTTCACACTTAACCTGCCGTAAAAGTAACAGAAAAAGTTGTTAATAAGTTCACATAACTGATTTCAAGTGACTGTATAAATTTTCTGTTATGAAAACCCTTATAATGGCTGTTCCTATGCCCCAGCTCTAGATGATGTAGCATTATCTAACAAACACAAATATTGCAGAAGGATTGTGTATATATACTGACATCTGGTGTTTTGGTACATAAATGCAGCAAAGTAAATCACCACAGCAACCAATGGAATTAAATGATCAATGTGATAAAAAGGGTAGCAAAGAACAAATAAATGAAATAACTTGGGCAATGTGAACCAGAGAAAAGTGTATAATTCCTGTTTTGATTTATTGCCATGTATTATGAGAGCAACCTATAATTATTATACAAATACAATTGATTTTGGCATATTGTAAGCAATGCTACCATGTTATTGTTGCATGCATTATGACCTTTCTGAAACTGAGTTTTAATTCCAGTTCTAATTAAAATTTTTCTGAACTCACATCTAGAAATTCCAAAATATTTTTTGATCAAAGAGATACCGTGTTCCAAACTAGTACTACACACTGCACACAGGATATGTCTTTCACAGATTAATTATTGTATTCTGTGGAGGTATTCTATACCAGATTTGTACTCACATGTCAAAACTGCAATTCCCATCAGAAAGAGCACTGCAGCCATAAATAACCCCGCCTGTCGAAGGGAGCTGTAATCTGAGAAGAGACAGGTAGCATACAAGCTGAAATATTTTTCACAAGATACATTAAGAACACCTTGGTTGTAATATTGTTGTATTAAAATATTAATTTTTCAGATAGCTTTGAAAACTCAAGGAATAGGCTATGCCACAAAGAATCAAAGGTCATATTACCATATTTAAAGGCTTCGTCACTTTTGTCATCTGTGAAAAATAATATACCCTCATGTTAATGGCTTACATGGTCAAATAACAGAGCCTTGAAGCACTTAAAATGCTGGAATGCTTTTTACATCACACACATTATGGAATATTTAGTGATCACCAATCATTGCATTATCATTAAAATTCTATTGTACTGTAACTTTAATTTTGGGAAATGTAAATTGGCATAAATAAGTGATCCACGAAGCAACTGATGCACTATTTTGTACTTGATATTTTATATAACTTTTTTATCATTCTTAGTGGGACATTTAATGGAAGACTGGTGCATCCCAGATCTTGCCATAAACTTAATTATCTATTAAACAGAAACTATCATTTGTGATCTGTAATCAACAGAATATTGAGTTCACTTACAAAATGTGCCTTACCTTTAGCTGAGTCGCCTTTTGTCCCTTTTGTTGTTTTTGATGCAGTTTTCATAGCAAAAAGACAAACAATACTTATGTATCTATTTATTATTTGATGCCTTTGAAGTAGAAATATGAAAGACAAAAATATGCACCTTCAATCGATGTTTTAACCGACACAGTCACTTTTGGTGATGCTAGTAAACCTGAAGTAAGCTTTTCCTCCACTGACACAGGATTATAAGTTGTAAATGTTGTCCCAGATTGAGAATGCATCTCATTTTCTTGAAAGAAGAGAGACGTGCAATCACATTACAAATCATTCTGCAGATTATCACTATCACTATTATTACTATACAAGACAAAAATTTTCAATTCAATTCATTTTTGTTTATATAGCGCCTTTAACAAGGAGCACTGTCACAAAGCGCTTTACAGTCCCAGCCAAGGTCCCCAGACAGTAAGCCAAAGGCGACAGTGGCAAGGATAAACTCTCTCAAGAATAAGAATCCTTGGGAGGAACCAGACTCAAGGGGGAAGCCCATCGTCTTCTGGCCAGCACCAGGCAGGACAAGTTCATTAAGTTCATTAATACAATTTCACAATTTTAAGTTCCAACCTTCATTCAATTTTAAAGCTTAAGTTTTGCTACTGCATTACACAAGTATTTAATATGCCACCTGAGGTCTAGTGTAAGATCATATGCAATAAAATGTAATAAGAATATTGCTTTTGACATTAACAGACTTAATTTTAAGAACCATGACAAAGATGAGATGAGATGCAAGTACCTGTAGACATTAGAACTACAGGTACTGGCATTGTAGGACTGGGTTGGACAAATGAAGTAGAATTAACAGGACTTGAGGAATTGAAGGTTTCAGCAGCGCAGCCTATCAAGGAGAAACAAAAAATATATTTTGTTATTATTAGACAAAAGACTAATGACTTTTTGCATTGTTTGTAACACCACCTCCCTGGCTCACCTCCAAGGGGCACCTCTGCAGCTTCCTGCCACCACCCCCCAATCGCACAAATTTTTTGCTGCCACTCTGGGCCTGTGTCTCCGGGGGTGGGGGTCACTTTGGGGAGGTTTTATTCAGGGTACTTAGCAAACCAGAACTTTCACTGTTCAGATCAATTTAGTCTTCCCCGTTTCAGCAGTCACTGGGGCAATGATTCTGTACCTCTACTCCTGTTCTCCCAGTACTCCTGTTCCTTGTTTTCATGGTTAAGTTGCACCATGCCTTCTAGATTCAAGATTCAAAATTCTTTATTTGTCATATACACTGTCATACTGGTACAACTAGCAGTGAAATGAAATCTGGCTTGCTTCTAAATTTGTGTGATTAGATTAGATAAATAGAGGTAAAACAAAGTTTATCAATAGAAGGGCTAGACAAGATTAGCCCTTCTAAAGTTCTTAACTTAATTTCTAAACTCTTAGCAAACTTTATTTCTCTACAGGCTTCCTGTTCATTGCTCCCACCCAGTAAAGTCGTTCTGGTCATCACCTTATCTGCCTCTTCTGGTCATCTATCACTGCGAGTGGATCTCAAGTGTGCGAGTGACGTATATCCTGAATGATATAATCCTTAGGATACAGATTTTCACAGCGATATACAAGGTATATGTGTGCAGGAATTCTTTTTTTTATTAACTACATACTGTATCTTTGTATTTTCTCCATTTCTTTCTTTACAACCTGACTTTATAATATTCAGCACAATATGAAGCTCATTCCTATTGCTTTAGATTAGGTAATTTTTCTGCTCAAATGCAAGAGGTATTATACATGTATGAATGAGGTATTATACATGTTCAAACTATTTTAACATGCATTATACATATTCATTATCGTTACAGAACAAAACCAGGTATATGCTGTAATGTAATTTAGTTATTTCAATGCAGCATACTTTTTTGCAATTGCTCATCTATTACCCCTTATTCAATGTCTGATCTGTTAACCTCAGACTCAACCCGATGTGCAGGTCTGTTGCCTTAATGCCATTAAGCTACTATTGAAAGAAGCGAAGTAAGGAATTATGCAAAAGCCAACAAGTTATAGTTCTATGATAAAATGTAGTCTTTAATAAATGTGTGTCATCTTCCATAAAGGATAACATAATTTTATAAAAAAAAATCTGTAAATGCAATCAAAAAAACAGTCTTGTATTTTGTTGGGTTACTTATGGTTAAGGTTGGGGCTGGGTAAGGGTTAGAGTTAGGCCCAAAGAAACACATGGAAGGTCCCCACAAGGTTAGAAATACAAATGTATGTGTGTGTGTGTGTGTGTGTGTGTGTGTGTGTGCATGTGTATGTATGTACAGTATTTTTTTGTGTGTGAATGTGAATGTATGTATATGTAGGTTGGAAAATATGCAGGAAAAGGACAGATGGAAAAAGAAGGGAGATTATCAATAACTCACCTAGAATTATCGCCAGACAGAAAAAAAATATCAACTGAATCTGAAAAAAACAAAGAAATAATGAACAAAGGAATATTGACAAAATGACAGAGAAAATGTTCCAAGTATATTTAATCTGGCATTTTTTTTATGGAAATCATTAAACCTTTTGTTATGCATTCTTACATCCTGGCGTATTGAATCTAGAACATAGAAAGGCCATGAACCAGCAAAATTGCCAGTTTAATTCATATAGATAACAAAAGTAAATGCACTTTGATGAAACACTGGCATCAGCACATACAATGTATGACATGGCTGTTCTTGATAACCCCAAAATATTTTCCAAGACCAGTATGCAAAATCACACCAAATTTAACATTGTTGTATTATTTTAACAAATACTATTTAATTGCACCACACCACAATTTAATGACCAATTTTTCAATGTCTTAGTAAGCAATATTTTATCCTGGTTTATAACAGTCACTACAGAGTACTTGGATATTGACAATGTATATATTAGATATAGACACTGTATATATTAGATATAGACACTGTATATATTGTTTGACATATTAATGTACTTTATAATTTAATATAGTATACTGCCTGATTAATTCGTCACCTTCACCATCATCCCTCTGCTAGTCCTGGTGAGGGTAGTGTAGCTTGAGAATTTATTACAGCAAATATTATTTTAGATGAAATTAATATTTAAAATAATGTTTTGATCATATGATTCCATGGCATAACGTTGTGACACATAACACATCAACAGTGCATAATGAAGATTAAATTCTTTATTGTTAAAATCATGCTAATTCAAATATAATTTCAATATATAAGCCCATGTTTTTGAGCAAAGATTAAAGTTTCACAAATCCCACTCCATTTACTCTACGTAATTGGCTAGTTAGTAGTATTCCATGAACACTGAGCACGTGGTAAGTATCTTTTGCCATTTGTAAGGCCTTCTGATCCATCGCCTGCTCGTGAGTTTTCCCACCAAGCTCAACAACCCATTGCCTCCAAAAGCCACTTGTACACTGTAGATTGTGAGTCAGTTCATATGAGAGTGCTCTTACCTTGACCCTCATGCTGAATCTCAATTCCAGCCGTTGGTTTGCTGTCAAATTCATGCTTCCTACACGTCTGTAAGTTACAGGCATTATGGAGGAGTGGCTTGCTGACTTCCTCTCTGTGACTCTGCTTCAGAGATAGTCACATGCAGGTCCCCCTCCCTTAAACCTCCCTTCCGCTATTAGCTTGCTCTTCTCTTCAACCGATTACTATTATGGAGGATGCAGTCTTCAGGGGAAAATCTTAAAGCAAAGGACTATATGTTTAATTACACATGATTATATCTAGATTTGTGTTTATGTAGAATTTTTTAACATTTTAGAAAATATAAACAACATGTATTTTCTAAGTGAATTAACCACCGTCAAATAGTGGTTCCATTGTACTCAATTCATATGAAAGACCCATTGATTTCACACTGAACAAAAAACAAAATGCAAGCCCATTGTAAGCATATTAACCCATTGAATTACTCGCCTGTTTAAATATTGCTAACTGTCCTATGCAGAGGAACTGCACAACATAGCACTGAGGAAGTACAAAATGGAAAGCACGAGCTTCAAAAGAACGGAAGGAAAAACCAAACTGTGGTAAGCAGATGAACAAGAACTTTATACTCATGTTATATTTCAGTGAGATTGTATTGCAATCCTATAGCTCAAAGTGCACCAGATTTAACCTACCCACACTGGAGGCCACTTGCTCTGGCCTGCCACAATGGACAATGTAGGATATTCAAGGTCTAAAACAGAGGGACCAGTCTCCACAAAAGAAGCCGAGGGTGGGGGTGTGCGGGCTGAATTGTTTTTCTCAATTTAGCTCCACGCCTGTGTCTGCCTGTGATCTTATGAGTCCGCTTTCTTCTCTATGTGAAACATGTTTTGCTCCATCATGATATCCCCTGCATGAGAAAACTTACAATTATTTATTGAGGCATGTGAAATATTTGCCACAGGTGAAATTGAACATGAAACTGTAAAATATACCACATTGTCTGATTATTGCTTGGTATGTCATATGAAACTGACAAAGCATATGCATTTTAATGTTGTTCTCCCATCAGGAGCATTCCAGCACGGTGATTATGGTCATTTGGCTGGAAACTAGAAATTGTTACCTTGTGACATTTAGACATGGAAGTCAAGTCAAGTTCAGTTTATTTATAAAGCAGTTTTAAAACAACGGGCGGTGAACCCAAAGTGCTGTACAGTACCAGTAAAACAACACAAAAAGACATGGCAATGCAACAAGACAAACAATAAAACATTTAAAACAATAACCAAACCAATCTTAAACTGAATTAAAAGCTAAGGAATAAAAACATGTTCTAAGACAAGATTTAAAAACAGGTAGTGAAGGTGCCATTCTAATATCCAAAGGTAAACCATTCCACAATTTAGGGGTTAAGTCAGAGAAGGCCCAGTCTCCTTTCTGTTTTAGCCTAGCCTTTTTGCCAGTTAACAGAAGCAGATCTGAGAGACCTAGCAGGAGTATATGGAATAATCAGATCAGTGAGGTAGGTAGGGGCAGGTCATCTTATAGCTTTAAAGGTAAGCAGGAGAACCTTGAAGTCTATCCTAAACTGTATAGGACGCTAATGGAGAGACATGAGTACTGGGGTGATGTGATCACGCCTCTTAGTATGTGTTAAAAGATGTGCTGCAGTATTCTGTACTAGCTGTAGGCAGGAAAGGGAAGCTTGGCTAACCCCCAAGTATAGGGTGTTACAGTAATCAAGCCACGGTGAAATAAAAGGATGTATAGCTTTCTCAAAATCATCAAATAATAAAAACAGCTTGACTTTGGATAAGAGTCTTAATTGAAAGAAGTTTGAATTCACCACTGAACTGATCTGTTTGTCCATTTTAAAATCACCTTCCATAATCATACCCAAATTTTTTGCGGACGACTTAATAAAAGGTTCCAGAGAGCCTAAGTTAAAATGGAGAGAATCACTAGTCCCACCAGGACAAAAAATGAGGACCGCTGTTTTACTCTTATTGAAATTTAAAAAATGTAAAGGCTTTGATGTCCTCCTGGCAAGTCCAACAACAGTTTTAAAAAGTTATCTTTCCGCTTTAAAGCCAGGTATACTTGAATTTCGTCAGCATAACAATGAAAAGAAATGCCATATTTTCTTAAAATCGATCCTAGGGGAAGAATGTATAGAGAAAAAGGGATAGGCCCTAGGATAGGTCCCTGGGGGACTCCACAGTGGAGAGGTGCTGAGGAGGAGATACAGTCACCAATACTGACAGAAAAACTTCTGTCAGACAGGTAAGATTTAAACCACTCCAATGCAGTGCCTTTAATGCCCACACAATGCTCCAGGTGAGAGATGAGTATATTGTGATCAAGTGTATAAAACGCTGCTGTGAGATCTAAAAGAACCAGGATGGCATAATCAGTGGAATCACTAACTATTAAAAGGTCATTAAAAACTTTAAAAAGAGTTGACAGTGCTATGAAAGGCTTTAAAGCCAGACTGGAAAGGTTCAAGAATACTGTGCCTATCCAGAAAAGATTGTAATCATAAAAGAACAAGTATTTTACAGAAGTTTGGACAGAAATGGGCGCTTAGAAATTGGTCTGAAGTTAGAGAGAACTAACAGTCCAAGTTAGGTTTTTTAATCAGAGGCTGGACAATAGCATGTTTAATTTGCTCAGGAACAGTACCTGTGGTGAGACTACTGTTCATAATTGCTTGGATACTTCATCCAATAGTCTCTAAAATCTCTAAAAAGAGATGAGGTGGAACAGCATCTGTAGGGCCGGCTGTTAATTTCATGCAGCCAATGATTTTTCCTCAAGAAGAATGGAATGACATATTAATGCAGTGTTGCAGTACTCTGAGTCAAAAATAAGACAGAGTATTAGAAACTTTAAGAATTTTTCAAAAAACACGTTTGGAAAACACTACAGTATATCAAGAATTGCCTTGGGTTTAGCTAGCTGCCTCAAGAAGGCGCAGATTGCAGTGTTGTCAGTTCTTATCGATGATTTAGCTCAGAGTGATCCACTTCTTCCAGGAAATGCTCAGTTAGTCCCCCATACTAACAATATTGCTCCTGAGCTTCCATTGAGCCCATTCAGTCATTCATATTATGCCCCTTTTAACCCGACTGCACTCATACATCAGTGGGACTCTGCAAATGGCTCATAGATGTATATAAATATATTTATTACCAAATGAGTTCAACAAGGGGAGTTAAAAGTTTTATGTGGTTGAAGTCTTGAAAATGAGGATAAGGCAGCTTTCTGCAAAGGTTTACCCTTTATTAAAATCCACCACTACTTTCCATAACTGATTATCCAGGGTGGGTATGTGGTGAGCCTGATTACGTAACACAGAAAGCTGAAGGGACAACATAAGGGAAAGCTTAACAGTATGCCAATCTATTGGAGGGCACACATTCACACACAGTAACACAATATTTACAATTTCATAGTTGAAAATTATGAAATTGGGACAATTGCTAATTAGATTTTAATTTATTGAATAATCTGTAAAGAAACAGGTTGCATAACTGTTATACACTATGGGATCAATACATCTTAAATATGAAATGATATTTGACCTAATAAAAGCATTGTTACCGGAAAAAAAACAATCAAAGAATATACAAGAAAGAAAGAAAGAAGATTTATATCCTAATATTGATTAGATGACATATAATCTATGCAGGTGAGCTTTGTATGCATGTGTTGAAATGCTTACATATAAGTAATCAAATATCATCTCAAACTAACTCTCCCCGGAGTTCAAATGGCAGCTCAAAGTCATATCTGGGTAGGTTATTGTCCAGCGGTGAATCATAGATTCTGACTTGTGGCTCCAAATTGTTTGCGTCTTTTCTCCTTCTTTGGTAAGCCCTCTGTGGAAAAATTGGAGGAAATGAGGAAACTCACTGAAATTGATGGCTAGTGCCAGAACATATGGAAAATGACTAAATTAAGCACATACCTGAAGGCCACTATCCTGCCAAGACCTGTGATGGTCCAAGGTGGAAGGGCAGCACAATAAGTGAGGAGGGGGAAGGGGTATCTCCCCCAAATTTTCATATATTCTCCAGTCTCTCACCTCCTCATAGTTATGAGTTTCTGTTCCCACAGAGTACCTGCCAGCTTGGATGGAAATCATGTAAAATAGCATCAAGAAATGTATTTACTAAGCCTTTTTGAATAACCAGTTTGTGATGATCATTTCTTACTGAGCATCTCTGGATCCTCAGAATGTGAGTACAGTGAAGTCTGAAAATCACTGCTGGGAAAGTAGTACTTATGACTGTTGTCCTGGGAAGACAAGAGTGATCAGTAATTAGTGCAGTCTGAATTGGGTGCCCCTCAAACCTTCCACACCCAAGTTTTGATTAGCCCATGAAAGTATTTTCTTCTTGCAGCATATTTTAATCCTTCCAATCCCATTCACATGCCCAACCACCCAATTGGTACCATTATAACATCTATTCTTCTTCCTCTCCCTCTTTACCCCAAGGTTGCTCATATCACCATAACTCTCGTAGACAGTGCTCTCAGGCTCTGAGCCACTGTCAACCAGAAGGGTCCGCCGGGCAGCTTCATTAATTAATTCTCCTCCCTCGTACTGGTTAGACTCTGCCAGCATGGACCTACATGGCAAAGGAAAGTGAAAAGAACATTCTTCTGTTGCTCATCATTACAATTTTCTTGCATGAAGCTACTATTATGTATTCTCTCATCAAAAGACAGCTGATTCTTCTACACCATTGGTTCAACTGCCCACCCAAAAAACTAGTTGCACTAGTAAGAAGGGGTTCTAGATTATTAAGAATTATTTTAATAATTTTATTTTAATTATTTCATCCACATCTAACATTGCCAATAGATGTTGTTGTTTAGTCACGCAGTCGTGTCCGACTCTTCGCGACTCCATGGACCACAGCACGCTAGGCCGCCCTGTCCTCCACCGCCTCTCGGAGCCTGCCCAAACTCATGTTCATTGTTTCCACTACACTGTCTATCCAT
>JAACJT020023426.1:0-22820 GCA_009936485.2 Gymnarchus niloticus | reverse complement strand
AAATATGTAGGGGAAAAAAGCTGCACATCAATAGCGAAAAGGATGCAGAACGATAGAAAGTGGTGATAGCACACCACCTAAGGGCAAAGTCTCTACCTCATTGTGGTCTACTGTCTTTGCTGCATTTACCTACAGATCTGGAGAATGGTGTTGTGAATTGGACAATAAAAGTGTGGAACCATTTGTCGCGTCTTTTACTTGTCTCTCGCAAGAACCCCGCAACACACTGGCAGAAATGTGTTAATGTCACTTGGATTAGCTAACAATGTTTACGCAGTCATTAGCATTGCACAACATATACAACTAACCGACTGACTAGAAAGAACCCTGAAAAACCTGTATTGTGGGTTATGGTAATTGTACACAAGTCAGAGAACAAGGGAAATTAACAGTTTTTCTGTTCTGTGCTGTTTGCCCATTTTGCGGTTCAATTCTGCCACCTCAACAACGGTGGCCATGATCTCAAGTTATTTAAATCTGAGGGTTTGACAAATTCACTTATTGCAAAAATTTATACTATACTGTGTATATATGTTGGTTTGCTTTAAATTACACAGATTTTTCACAGAAAGATCAAGGTTATGGAAGCATTTTTTGAATTCTGACAGACTGTAAGACAGCTTTGCATCACAATGTCATTTCATATATCCCAAAAGACTGTTACACCTGCAGAAGGGTTCTCTCCAAATTAAATTCTCCCGTTTCATCGTATGTTTGTATCAAACTGTCACTGGGCATCTTGGTTTCTGAATATGGAAGTAAACATTACTTTGACCCTAGGAGCAGATCAGCATTCTTATATTGTCATTAAAACTTATTAGAAATAATTGAAAATAAAAAAACACTTTGCCTCGTTCTACATGATTGTCCAATTGATTTGAACCCACTGAAACTGTATGAATTGCTGTGTGAATGGCTCATTAAGTCAAAATAATTAAGGATTACTCCTAGAGAGCAGCCAGATGATGAATTACTACCATTTGTAATCTACACATCTTCGGACTCCCAGAGGCACTGGTCTTTAGAATTCCATAGTAACCCTTTGCATAGGGTCTTATGAGCTTCAACAACTCTGCTGAAGTTTTCTAAAATCTCATTCCACTGGGCCATATTGCACTTGAACAGAATTTTGTTGTGAAAGGCTGCTAAGCAAAATGGTTTGATTTTTTTTTTTTATTTAAAAGGACACGTTCATTCCAGGCCCAAATTGATTGGAACACCAGACTCAATAACCCGTTTTGCTAAATGTTCACATGCTTTTTCTAACAATGATTTGAACAAGTGCAGGGAAGTGGTGGCGGGTTGGGGCTAGGGGTAATTGGTACCTGCCCTTTTTAAACCCAACCACCTGACGTGGCCCGTCAAATTGCCCCCCAACATTAATATTACTGTGTGCCGCCCTGGTGTGTTTTTCTTTCAGCACCTACCCATCAAAAAGCCTCTAAACGACCCTGACCTTGGACCTTTAAAGTTTAACCTCTCCTTCACGTCTTAGGACCCAATCATGCAGAGACACAGGTAATTATGCGCGAATAAAGATAAATCTAGTTTTGTTAACGTCACAGAAACACAAAAAGTGAGGTAAACGGTAATAAAGCAAATACATCCCATGTTGCAGTTATGATTATCAGCAAGTAATGCATTTTCACATGAATTTGTGACATACTCGGCGCCGGCAGATGTCGTTATTTTTTATTATTAATTCCGACTTATGTTTTTTTTTTTTTTTTTTTTTTTTTATTGCATGCTTTCAGTTTCGGCAGCATCGCGTAAAGATGGCGACCAGCTCCCAGCGAGGTCCCCCTCCTCCTCCGGACCGGGGACAGCAGCCCGAGCCGGGAGCTCGCCGTGGCCGTGATGGAGAGGATCTTTCCAGCTGTCCTGTAAGCGGCCGACGTCTCTGCTCTTTAGGTTAGAGAAGAAAGGCAGCCGCGTCTCTCAGAAGTTAAGCCCGCTCCGATCTGACAGCCATGCAGCGCCTTGCCTGCGCCTTTGGGTAGGAGCGTGTAGAGGCGCCAGCTTTGCATGCGTGCATACATGCATGTTATGCATGCATGCGTGCATGCATGTATGGTATGCATGTTATGCGTGCATGCGTGTGTGCAGGGGCCTGGCTGGTTCTTTGGCGTCTATGGTAGGCTGATGCTGGACAGGCACCGCGAAGACTCATTCCGCGTTTGTGAATGAGGACAGTGGCGAAATGCAACTTCATCGGGCTTTGGTGTGCAATCCGTGTACTGCGCTGCTAAGGGCAGGGGAGACCGAGCGAGAATCCAGCTGACCACTGTCTTGAACATTGCTAGTTTAAATTACCCACAGGTATTCCCAAGCATTAACGGGGGTATGAACTGCAACTTTTGCTTTGGAGGCGAAGGGTGAGTGGCTGTCTATACGACGCCACTATGATGCTGTCTGGACGGTACTTGTTGAAATATTCCTACAAACTGCAGCTATGATTGCTGCATATGAACATTCCAGGATGGTTATTAGTAAGCTGTGAGCTACAGTTCGCTATAATCTTCTAGTGTCATTAGCTGTGGGAACATCTACTCGATACATTAGTTCGAGTTCATTGGCATAAAGTTGGATTCTTGTGGCGTATGCGGTACGTTTAAAAAAAAAAAAAGACAGCATAAAGCATTAATGACGGTGACACAAATAACGCTGAACTATATACCAAAACGTACGATATGACTTGCGTTCCAAATCAGATGGTAAATGAATGCATGTGGATGATTATAGTATGCAACAGACCAGCTGCTCAGTCTACAACGCCCTTACATTTCATACTTGGCCTCTGCTGAGGAGCTCCGTGCTTGAGCATAAAGGCCGTCTCTGAACGTCGTGGTTTGAAAGCTGAGGTTTCTGAGCTTTCTGGAAGAAGGGAAGAGGGAGGAGAGTGACAGTGTGACAGAATATGGTGACGACGTCCAGTGAGGGTGAATTCCATCGTGTCTGTAGAAGTCGGTGATGTCTGCTACATGTATCTGCATATTCCTCGGGTGTCTGAGGAAGTAATGACATTGGTATGACTTCATTACTGCTTATGTGTGTTTGTAAGGTTAACTATGATGGCGACACCCAGGAACTTAAAGCTGCTGACCCTCTCCGCAGCTTCCTGGCCAGTGGATGTTAGCCAAATCCAATCACAGATGGATGGAACTATGTTTAGCAAACAGGCACCTGAAGTAAGAGGTGTTTATTTAAGTATAAAAGCAACCCAGAGTGGTGTGGAGTACTAGTGAGAAGGTCTGTAGACCCTGTGGTGGTGGAATCCCAGTGAGATGGTATCCTCTGTAGACCCTGTGGGGGTGGGCTCCCGGTGAGATGGTATCCTCTGTAGACCCTGTGGGGGTGGGCTCCCGGTGAGATGGTATCCTCTGTAGACCCTGTGGGGGTGGGCTCCCGGTGAGATGGTATCCTCTGTAGACCTGTTAAGTTTATGTTCCTATCAGCAGTCTTTCAGTGAACTTTATGCGAATGGGTGGAGTGCTTTTCAAACAGGTGGTAATGGTGGACTTCCTTATGAATAGATTAAATATGCCTGTAAAATCACCAGCAGGTTAGTCATTGTATGCTTTCAGAATGAATCCTGCAACTCTGTCTGAACCAGCTGCTTTGCGGGTATGATTTTTTTTCTTTAAAGTTCTTCTAATGTGTCCCTCAGAGAGGAAGGCCAGCTTCCCTCTGATCTTATGATCTTTGTTTACAAGGTCAGAGTGAGCATGATACTCGTATGCATTCAGGCCTTTAGAGAAAGCAGTTGTCAGACTTGACTGGGTTTACTTTTGGTCTGAGGTCTGTGAGGATGTGAATACTTTGCCACAATTGTTGTGTGTCCCGAGTGCTCATAGTGTGCTTACGGTTTGCTCTGGTAGTCTCTTCTTTCCCATTTTTAGTGTATTTTTTCTGCGTGTTTCTGCACATTACAATTTTCATGAAATTTGTGTTTTCTACATCGTACAGTTGGAAGTTTCAGAAATAGACAAAAAGGTGTAGGAAAAATTAGTCGTCACCCGGCCATATACGTATGCGTGCACACTTACATGGAATTGTCAGGGGTGTGAAAAGCGACTATGCTAATTTACCAACGTTTGGTTTGAAGTTCCTTAATCCACATCAGTTTGTTAGAGGTGTAAACAGCTGCCGTAGGCATCCATCTGACACATTAAAGTAATCAGGAATGGTCTTGGTTAGTCTTTGCTGGGGCTTCTCTAGGGATGGAGGCTGGGCTGTGTGCGACTGCATCGATGACTCAGGACCCGTTCTGTCACCCTGTATTGCGTCTGCCTTCTGGTCTTTGACAAGATGTCAACCGTGTTGCATGTTGTCCCAGCCCTGCTGTTTATGCATACACTGTGCAAGCAGGCCAGGCAAGATATTTGGATATGTGGCATACCAGTATACAACAGACACGTTCTGCATATTTGCTGGCAGGACATGTGCTGTGTAACCTGCCCCCACCACCGGGAAAACATGTTCTGTCAGGTTACTTCCCCAGTCATGTGACACTACAGTTGCTCATATCACTGCTTTCTGATATGGCTCATTTACAGAAGGTCTCACAGAATTGCTCTCTTTCCACAGAGTAATCCTATACAGCAGAAATCAAAGTCTTGTCTGCCACAAAGCAATATATTCAGTGTGGAGCCAATGACTGTCAATCCGGAGGCCAAATCTGCCAAATCTAGATCTAACGGTGTCAACGCTGATCATGATGAGGACTTATTTGCAGGTATTTTATTTCTTTGTGACGTTTTATCATACCTTTATCGAGAATTGTAAACCTTTTTGAACGTGCTATAATTGTACAATAATGAATATCTAGCCCAATTACTGCTTTAGGCCCACTAATTCAAGACCTGTAATTTTAGTGGTTTTGCTGTAATTTATTTGAAAATAAATGTGTTTTTGCATTATTTCTGTGGAGTTTGTGTACTGGAGTTCTTGCCTTTTGTAGCATGGTATGCTTATCATTGTATTCCACGTTTTAAATTCCTAAGACCACAGAGACTTGTTTGTTTCCACATTGTTGTATGTTGCTTTGTCACTTAAGCGTCTTCTGTGGAGGTATCCCTGGACAGCCCTCGGAACAGCGGGAGAAAGTTGGCATCTGGCCCTGCAGCATCTTCTGTGGTCCCGAATGTGTTAAAACATCTCGAGTCCGTGGAGGAGGTACGACTGTTGTGGTGCAGTGTGCTTTGCACGGAAACCAGCCGAATCATGATTCGAGAAGCGTCCCATGCGTGGAAAATGGAAAGCCGGCACAGATGTGATGTGGTGTTTTTTCGTTCTACTGCAGCTTGAACGGGAGGAGAGTGAAGACAAATTTGAGCTGAATATTGGAGTCACCAACCCAGAGAAAGTTGGTAAGCTTTTTTTTTAATGTATATTAAACATCACTCCTCTGTTTTCTAAAAAGCCATGGTCGTTGTTGAATAGAGGTTTCAGTCACGTGAAAAGGATATGTAAATGTTTCAAAAACCTTTACGTATCCTTTGCTATGCTCCCCCACCATCACTACAGCTGATACTTAAACTACTCTTGCATAGAAATGCAGAAATCAGTCTGACAGATTAAATTTTGTCTTCCACATTTGGGTTGAGTATCCTGCTTAAGTTTGGTGGTCTGCACCATTCCTTGCCGTGGAATTATCTTTATATAATTTTTTAAAAACTCTCAGCTGAGGGCTAACTAAAGCAAAAGAGAATTCCCTATTCATGCCTGATATTTTGTGTTTTTGACTTTTGCATTTTGGTACATTTCAAGCAAGGTGCAAGACTGAATTTGTTTTCTGTCTGTAGGTGATGGTATGAACTCTTACATGGCCTACAAAGTGTCCACACAGGTGGGGTTTTCAAAAATACAGTGCAGTCAAAGCCAGCTTATCCATTCGTTGTCTACTAATTTACAAAACAGTACACTGATTTGGGGAATAAGTGACTGAAAAATGCTTTTTAATTAAAGCATACAATCTGGCATTTTAGGTAAATTGCAATGAACTAAAGCCTGTTGCTTACTGCTATTCTTGACTTTTTTTTTTTTTTTTTTCCCCAGACGACAATGCCGATCTTCAAGAATAAGGTGTTTACTGTGAAGAGAAGGTTCAGTGATTTCCTGGGACTATATGAGAAGCTGTGTGAAAAACACTCTCAGAATGGCTACATTGTTCCACCACCACCAGAGAAGAGCATTCTGGGTAAGCTCTCGCTCCTTCATATCAAAGAATGACCGATTCCATGTGGTCATAACCACCTGGAGATTTGAAATGCAGACTAAATCCAAAACTCATTTGTCTACCCTCTTTGGTGTGTGTGTACGTACTAAAGGAGTTATCGCTCAATATAAAGTCTTCTAAAATGTTGCTTTCAGATTTTGAAATCATTCCAATAATTCACCACGTTAGGTGGCTTGTATTAATTTCCTCACTGTGTAAATAGGAAACTGTGATGCAAGTTAGTGTAACTCAATTGTGATTTGTAGTAAATGGTTTTCCTGGATTGATCCTGTTGTTGTACCTGTGGTTTTTTCTAATTCAATTACTAGGTACTTCAGACAGTGTTTTGTAAACCTTATGACCCTGTTTGGGTTGTGATTGTATGTACGATGGGTCACTTCACGATTCTGTTTGGCTTTGCTGTCATTGTGACCCTCTTCTTGGTACCGTGTTTATGGGTCCAGGGTTTAAAAAGTTTAAGAACTCCTACAGTACCTCAAATACAAGAATGGGTATAGCATATTTAAAAAAAACTAAGAAATAATGGGGACGAGCACCATGGACAAACACTTTTTTTTCACGTGGAAGAGGGGCGCTGGATATAGACCCTGGGGAATGAAACATCATCGTGGTGACAACAGTGGGATGCAGCCAGCTGAAGCTTATTGTTTCACAGGAATGACCAAAGTCAAAGTTGGCAAGGAGGACCCCTCATCCGGTGAGTTTGTGGAGAGGAGGAGAGCAGCCCTGGAAAGGTGAGATGTCCCTGACTGTGATCTCCACAAACCACGGGGGCCCGTAGTGAGTCTATGTGCAGCATATGACTTCCATCACAATAATAGTGACTTCCCATCAGACAGTATCACTTCATAAATACCGCCAAATTTATTTATTTATTTATTTATTTTCCCCCCCCTCTGCAGGTATCTCCAAAGATTGGTTTCTCATCCATGTTTTTTACAAGACCCTGATCTTAGAGAATTCTTGGAAAAAGATGAGGTGGGAGCACTTTATATTTCTGGATTTTTAGTGGTTGCTACAAGCTTAACTGCCTTTTGGTTCGAAGGCCTGCTGTACGTTATCTCTTAGATGTATTACTCGTGTGGGGAATTAGTCAACAGGCACATCAACTAAACAGTTTTGAGCTAAATTTTGGCACTTGTTGTGACTGTGCCCCTTTAACTTGGCGTATGTGTCAGTTACCCAGGGCTGTGAACACACAAGCTCTGAGTGGGGCTGGCTTCATGAAAATGATTAACAGGGCCGCAGACGCAGTCAACAAGATGACCTTCAAAATGGACGAGTCCGACATTGTATGTGCATTCTAATTCATCTGAGTAGACTGGCTGGTTGTGTTTTCATTCCTTTTTTTTGAAATGTGATGCATCCTTTTAAATTGTCAGCAGTTTGTTAAATTAGAGGAAACCTGTCCTGTCTTAAAAAAAAAAAGTGTGTGTCTTGGCAGGACTGTGTAGAAAGAGTGCATTGAATTGAACCACAGTCTGAATCTTCTCTGGCATTTTCAGTTTAGTCTACATTCACGCCTCGCCTCTCTTTCAGTGGTACGAGGAGAAGCTGCTGGAAATGGAAACTGAGGACCAGCATCTGAGGAAACTCCACACCGCTGTGGAGTCACTGGTCATCCACAGGAAAGGTGAGCTTTAGTATTGGGGTCCCTTTAGGTGCAACAGCTAGAGATGATGTGTAAGGCAACACAATGCTGTAGCTTCTCAAATGTCGTAAGCTAATGCGATGCTCAGGCTGAACAATACGTGTTGAAGGTCACTCTAACACGGAAGGCACGTTTACGCTTGTCATTGGGTTAGAGCGGTATTTTCTAGGCCTTTTTCTAGAAGCCCGCTGTGGACATCTCTCCAGCTCAGCGTTTTATCATTAGGCCAATTAAGTAGATCATCTCATTTGAGCCATGAAGCATGTGCTAATCAGCACATCCTCTAACAAATTAGAAAAATGTAAATGAGTACATAATTGGGCAGAGCGAAAATCTAACGAACTAGGTTAATGGGTTGGAGAAGGATCAACATGTTAGACAAGGGGGCTCCATGATCGCGTCTAGCTCAGAGAAGGCTGCCGGCCTACCATCCCTCCCCATCAGAGCTGTCCGCGAACACAGCCGTGTTTGCCAAGAGCGTGGCCATGCTGGGCAGCCTGGAGGACAGCACAGCCCTGTCACGTGCCCTGGTCCAGCTCGCCGAGGTGGAGGAGAAGATGGAGCAGCTGCAGGCCGAGCAGGCGTCCACTGACTTCTACGTGTTTGCAGAGCTGCTGGCCGACTACATCCGCCTATTAGGAGGCGTCCGGGTACACGAGCTCACCTGTTGTCCTGCCTTCTACCTCACCCACTCTCGTACCTCCTGTCACACTGCATGCATTTTTAGTATTGAGTAATCTGAGGTCTCAGGACTCGGTGGGCATCAAAAAAATATGTAAACGTCTCCAGATATAAGGATTCAGTCCTTCAAACATCCAGACGACCACGGCGAATTACATGAATTTGTATGGTTTTTTTCAAATGTATTTCACACCTGCCAAACAACACTCAAAACGACCACCGCTGATAACCTCAGCAGCTGGTTTGGAGCTGCGCCACTAGGTGGCAGTAATCGCTTGTGGGTAGATTGATTGGCCGCTGTTGTGCGATGTGCTGAGGAAGAGACCGTGTTCTGCAGGGCTGTTTCGACCAGCGTGTGAAGGCCTGGCAGCAGTGGCAGGACAGCCAGAGTATCCTGCAGCGGAAGCGGGAGAATGAAGCCAAGCTGCTGTGGGCCAGCAAACCCGACAAGCTGCAGCAAGCCAAGGATGAGATTGCAGAGGTACTTCACAACCCACGCATTTCTCTTCCTCTGGCTCTAAGGTAGTAATTTGGCAAGAATTTCCAGAGTGTATGCAGCAATGCGGACTGGGTATATAGCAGCAGTGTCATTCTACCTTTTTTTTTTTTTTTATAAATAAATCTGTTAGGAGTCCCTCCCCTCCCCCACAGTGCACTAAGTTGTAAGTAAGCCCTGAGATGAGAAACCAGTTATCTGTTTCATAGTGGGCAAAACCAATCATTCAAGTTTGTTCTTTCTCTCATTTGCCCTGCTTTGCTTAGTGGGAGGTCAGGGTGAAACACTATGAAAGAGACTTTGAGAGGATTTCTGCAAATGTTCGCAAGGAGGTACTCAGGTTTGAGGTGCGGCGCTTGAGTATAACATTAAAGTTCTGGCTTGACAATACGGTGACTGAGTGCCTTTTCTAATGTCACGCTTGTCGTCCACAGAGGGAGAAGGCAAGAGATTTCAAGGCTCAGATTATAAAATACTTGGAGTTTCTTCTACGTTCACAACAGCAGGTACATTGTTTTTGAAGTTCTGCAGAGGTGAGATGCTTTGCAGAGCAGAGTCACTTGCGTTAGAAAATGTATATAGTTGAGACTGAAGTTCATGGGTCTGGGACCTGAAATCAGATGAGTTTTGGTGGATTCGATTTTCAGGCACCTTTTGATACTAGAAATACAGAACATGCAAAACGGGGGCTAGAAACCTGCTAGAAACACCTTTTTAGAAATCTGTTCCTAATCCTGTGTTGTTCAGCATAGCACATGTAGGACTGCTGAAGGTCAGATTTCCAGTGGATTTCCCCTCAGTTTTTTTTTTTTTTTTTTTTTTTTTTTCCCCCACTGGATTTAATCCAGTTGAAATCTTGCCCTGACTGGACCACTCTAGGGTGTGTTGTGTTGAGACATGCTTGATTTGAGTCATGTTTCTTTAACTTAAAGTTGGTATCTACAGTGTTCCCAGAGATGCTTAAAACATTCAATCTTCTCATACCCTCATGAGTTAGCCTGATATCTGCCTTTCAAGTACTTTATGTAAAAGGTCTTGTTGGTTTCCCATGGTTGGTTTTTTTGATGTCTAAGTCTGTCTTTACTATGGACTGTTCTAATCATTAGAGTTGAATAAACGTGGAGATTAGCTTTTGGACTCATCAAAGAAAATCAGTTACAGCTGAGCTTAGGAAGGTTTATTTAACAGGTGTGCACCTGTCGTTTATTTTGAATTCATTCTTCGAAAGTGTAGGTTTCGAGTTTGAAACTGCTCCAGAATAGACGTGAGAGCTACTGTGGTGTCCGGGAAATCTTGGCCAGGAACAGCCATCGCCTGTTGCAAGTGTTCTAGGAGCCACTCAAGTTTATAAATGACAAAATCCTCGCTTACAGCATCACTTTCTACCTGCTGGAGCAAAGAGGATATTTCTTGCCTAAACGTTGCTCTAAAAGACATTCTGTAGTGAGGTAGTGGGCTATTAACAAGGACACAGCTGGGCTGTAGTGGCTGTTGCCTCATCGATTAGATCTTGAGTGATTGTCTCAGTTCGTTTTCTGCGACCACGCCCCCCCGCTTGCTAGAGAGCTGTGATTGGACGGTGATTACATTTCCTGGTGACACGATTTCAGCATGAACTTTTCAAAAACGAAAACGAGCCAATACAGCAGAGCAAAGACGGGCATTGCATTTCGGTGTGATGTGGCACAGTTTCAGTTAAGCTGTGCAATGTAATCCCTTCTAATTGTTTTTCTGGATGGTAGTTGACCAAAATGAAAATCAATGAAATGATAGTTTTGCTTTTCATTGTGTCACGTTCTCTTCACGTCACTCGCGTGTTTTGCATTTCGAGGTGGCACAGATTCCGCTCCATAGTTGCCCGTCCCCCAAGTGTTTATATCGGTGAAAAACAAGCAATGGACACTAATAAATCTGTTCTTCTAGGTGGTGAAATACTGGGAGGCATTCCTACCTGAAGCAAAATCAATTGCTTGATGGCGAGCACAGACTTGGAGAGTAATAGTCTGCCTTTGTATACACCTCACCTCTTGCCTATAAACCGAGAAAAGAACCAGGATTTATTGTAAGAAATGCAATGTAATCAGTTTAATCCAATAACCAGTTCTTCACGTTTTCTAATGTAATGATTAATCATGTTTCACTTGCCATTTATTTTTAAATGGCAAACGTTACTGGGCTCTTTTTTTTTTTTTTTTTGACCACTTCGGGATGAGGGGTGTTGTGTGCTGTCTAAGGAGGCTATGTATCAACACCGTTAAATGTTTACACTCGCCGCTTTTCTTCACTGCGAGAATAACTTTATCAACCCAAGCGGTTTCTCTGATTTGTGCTGCGCCTGTTTCGGGAGGGCTTGACGCACCAGTTTAACGGCAGTGCTAAAGTGGTGGGTAAGCTGGCCAGGTTCCGGTGAGTAAACAGCAGCATTTAAGCAGTTAGCCTCAGAAGTTTAGGCTGAAAGTAGGTAGGGCTACTACAGCACTAGGACATTGCCGGACTGGGCTTAGTTACTCGGCTTAGATGTCTACGCAGTACCATGGTGGAATATCAAAGGGACTTAACAAGGAGTTATTGTTTGTGGCCCAGGATGTGCAGGCAGCTGCATCCTCTAGCTCTGGTATGGTGGATTATGGTCAGTAACCCTCGTAGGAGTCAGTAGTCACACTGGCAACTGACAGACTGGTCACGAAGTTGGAGAGAATATAAATCTTCTGCACTTTACAGTGGGTGTTGCAGTGAAATCTGTGATTCTGTTTGAAATAAATTGACACACTGGGTTAATGTTTACATGGACAAACTGGAGTGAACACTAACAGGTTTAAAATAGGTTTGATAGAAGCAAACCATTGTCCTTAGTTACATAAATTTGTGAACAATCCAAGGTTGTACATGTCACATCCTAAAAATTACAAATGTGAAACCCTTACAGGAACTGTGAAAGGTAATGTCAGCCAGAACATGTACCTTACATAGAAAGTAAGAGATGGATGTCTTTCCACAAGAAATTTTGCAGCTGGTGACCTGGTCCCTATTCACCATTTTACTCTTGAGAAGCTAGTTTGAGTGTGAGATATGCATGACTAATAAATATCTACAGACATTTGGGGTTTTGTGGTTACAATTCAATGGGTAACTTTTCACCATTCCTCATTTAAAATTGTAGAACAGGCATCTTAAGTGGGTTTGAATTGTAGATAAGCACTTTTGTGTGTACCATTGTCATGATGTACGTCGTCATTTTTATGCTTATACTGGTTTAAAAAAAGGTGCTGGTTTCTGTGGGTGAAATGAAAGTCGTTTTGTTTACTGTTCTGTCATTTGGATATGGGTGCCATTTCTTTAATTCCTTTAAAGAACCGTCCTGGTTATGACTTCCAACTTTCTTTTTGAATGCAATGCTTCAGTTTTCACACAGTGGTGTGGCTAGATTGCAGATGGACTATAAGCACTCCACTGTGCTCTCTCTGAAATGTTTTTCACGTGTTGAAAATGCCATGTAACATTGGCTGTCATTACTGAAAATAAAGCTCTCTAATGAAACTGTCTAGTACTAATCTTTAGGTTTTTGTGGGGTCTTCAAATCTCTTTAGGGTTTACGTATTTGAGTCATTTAAAACGGATTAAGATGAAAGCTCTAAGCAAGCTATCTGACATTGAGGTTTTTAGCTTTTGGATGAAGATACCAAGTGAAATTCTGTTCTTAGTCTACAGGTCTTGTGCGTAAACCATCACTGTACCATACGGAATCTGTGAGTTAACATTTGAAGCTGTGTGCTAAATTTAAAAATGAGGTAGTTGGATCTGTTAAGTGTGTCACTGCCTTAAAGAATGCTTTTTCCAATGCTCAGGTAGTAGGTGGGTTTTTTTTTTTTTGTTTAAAATTTCATTGGGACCTGACTACTTTTTTGTCTCGCCATCTCACTGGACAGATTGTAGGTCTGGTTAAACAGAAATGTAACCTACTAGCAAATCGTAGGATTCTGGTACCATTCAGTCAGTTTCTGTGGTGGGAACACATTTAATGAGCATGGAGTTATCAGAAGATGTTTTTCCTAGAGGGTGTAGGTCCTTTCAAGATTCATCTGCAGAAAAGATGTGCACCACTCCTGTGCCTTGCTTGTCTCAAGGAGATGAGTGACTCTGGGTCAAACAGTGCAGTAGGGTATACTACAAAGCCAGTTTAGACTTAAAAGTGAGCCTCAAGAAACCTTGCTAAATTTTGGGTACTATGAATCATAACTGAAATGTAAGGCCGACTGGGGCAATCAGGATTAGTTGACCTGGCTAAATAGTTAACTCTGGGTATGTAAAACTCACTTGGCAGTACACCCCACTGATAGGGTAGTAAACACTTTTGGTGCAAAAAAAGCTAGAAGAAGCACAGCCTGTTATATCCTTAACAGTCCCAGGTCAGCTGACTGTCTGAGATGTTGGTTAGCTTTAGAAGGCACATGATGAATGAGTACACACATTAAAATGCACGTCTTTGTCTCAAATCAGGACAGTGACAAACATTTTAGAGATGCACGTTTTCATTTGAACTAAGCTAAATATCCTACTGAATAGTACAGGAGATTAAAAGCCTTTAACACAGATAAATCCTTTATTGAAGGTTTGGTCAATACAAAATGACAGTGCACCCATAATGCATTACTGTCTGTCAGGGTGGCCTTGATGTGAAGCACACTTACAGAATCATGGTTCTCTTGGCAGACTAATGGTGATATCACCCACGTGTCTTCTGGTTTAAAAAGTTCTAAAGCCCAGGATCCAGATGGGCAGGCCAACATATCCACATCAATCTATTCCTTTGCAACAACAAATGGTTTATCCACTTCAATCTTGCCACAATCATGAATGGTCACATCCTTAAGAGGCTTATCCCTTTGGTCAGTCTTTGTTGCTTCAATTTTTCTCACAACATCCTGTGGGAAGAGGAGAACAGTTAATGGACTGTAGTGTTCTAAATAAACTTGATAAAGGCCCCATTTCTTTTTCCGACATATTCAACAATCTACTGAAGTAAAACCAGTCTTCCCTTTTATGTCACTAAGAGGTATTTTCCCCAACTGTGATAGGAAGTCTCAGCAAAATGTATGCGAAATAATCTGATTTCATCGTCAACACTCTGTATTCCTGTTTGTCTGCCAAGATAATCAATTGCAATGAGTTTAAACATCATGCCAAGAAAACGAGAAATCAGCTGATCCTATTTATATCATAGTATTATCTTCAACTAAAGGGAGTTCTAAATTAGAACATTCAAATTATATTTGTGAATTGTGATAGTGTTCATATATACAGTAGAGTTTTTCCCCCAGTAAGATCCTAATACCACAAACATAACTATGGCCCTGATAATCGGGAAGGGATGTATACTTTGATGCCAAAAGTCAAAACTATTTAAATTGCATGACCAACCAAAATATATAGTGTAATTTACAGTACAACACAATGCTGTTCAACCAGTAGCTAGCATTTCATTAACTGCCATTGCCACTGAAATGTAAGTGGTATAATTTGTGTAGTTCCAAGTGTTATAACTTTATGTTGCATTTACTATTTAGGAGAGACAATTACAGGCTTTTCCCCTACCACTATAATTACTTTTATCATATTTCATTTTACTTTTAGTACTGATAAATAAAATCAGTGTGAGTGATACTAACCTAAATTTCCCTATCATTAAGTTCTATCAAATGACTCATTACTTGACCCTATATTACATAATGTTATAACATGGCCGATTCTGTTTGGTTTTAATACCTACTTCCTGCTCTAAATAAGTGGAAATATTAACTTGCATTAAAAAACAAGAAGCATATACATGATCCATGTATAGGAAACTGTAAAGTGTTATTCCTTCCACAGTAAACAAAATTGGAATTCACAAAACCCAAATATAGCTAATGCTTTATATTGCCATGACTTGCAAGACCATTAAAATGAATTCCCAGAACCACCTAAATGAGCGATCTTTAAAGTTAAGTAATTCCAGTTGGAACATACCATGCCCTCCAGTATTTTACCAAAGACAACATGTTTCCCGTCCAGCCAAGGTGTCTGGATGGTGGTAATGAAAAACTGTGAGCCGTTCGTATCCTTTCCAGAGTTGGCCATACTCAACCATCCTGGGCCATAGTGCTTCAGTTTGAAGTTTTCATCAGAAAAGCGACCTCCGTAGATGCTCTTTCCTTTAGAAACATTGAACAGCTGATTAATTTAAAAGACAAAGCACTTCTTTGGGAACTATAGACACTACAGGAGCCAAAATACACAAACAGCTTCTAAACCAACCTCCAGTGCCATCTCCGTTAGTGAAATCACCACCTTGAATCATGAAGTCCTTAATTACACGATGGAACTTGCTACCTTTGTAACCAAATCCTTTCTGTTGAGAAATTCATA
The DNA here is from genome assembly GCA_009936485.2 of Gymnarchus niloticus. Taxonomy (NCBI): domain Eukaryota; kingdom Metazoa; phylum Chordata; class Actinopteri; order Osteoglossiformes; family Gymnarchidae; genus Gymnarchus; species Gymnarchus niloticus. The sequence goes on along the minus strand of JAACJT020023426.1, from coordinate 7,349 downwards.
GGTGGGTGGAAGGGTTTCATTTTTCCCCAACTATTTTATTAAGAATCACTATATTTTGTAAGTTCAGTGTGAAAGCCCTGTGTGAATACCTCTCCAGTTGCCAACGCAACAAAATTTTCGACTGTTTTCGGCACAGTTTTCCCAAACAAGCCGATAACAATTCTGCCAGTGTCCTCCTCTCCAACTCTAATATCGAAATAAACCTAGAAGAAAAATGGGAATGCATTTTAAAATGACGGTGGAAACAATTATTTTAATTAACCAAGACGCATAATGCTTTAGATCACTGATACATTTTTCTTCTTGGTACCTTGGTCCTCATACAAGAACCCGGCACGCGCAGCTTCTTTGTACGCCGTAAATCGGTGACGTCATGACGTGACGTCGTGTGGCACCGAGGACCTGCGCTTCCATTGGCCAATAAAACTGTGTCACTTTTCATGGCAAAGAGTCCTATTAGGGGCGAGTTGATTCCACTATGAAATTAGCTTAAATCATACAGCACGTCGACCGTCGGCATGAAATCAGACAAGTTAAAATAACCAAATTGTAAGGGTCTAGGCTTTAAATAAAAAAATGCCGCTGGCACTGTTAACTCAATACCAACCAGCTAACTCCGTGCTTGAGGGCCTTTATACACTGAAAGCATACAGGATGATGCAGCTTAGCGACGTGTTATTGTTGTACCAGCTTACAGCTAATCGCCTGAAGCTCCGTGTGCGTTTTTTTAAATGATCGTTTATTCCCCTATGGATCAATGTATGGGGAAGTCGGAGCCGATTCTGTATATGAACTTCCCTGGCGAGCAGTAAGGCAACTTTAGACGTACGTTATATGTATATGTAGCGATTAAAAATACCCGACGCTTGTGCGCCAAAGGCAAAGGAACCCGTCGACCGTGTTCTCATACCTCAACACGAGCTCGGTTCGCGCGCGGCGGTACTAGACCGTACTAGACCGTCCAGACGTGACCATCCAGGCAGCCATGGAGCCCGGTAGCTGGCTCGCCGAGATCCTGCCCCCTTCCACTCTTACCTTCGCCGTGACTTTAGGGCCTTTCTTTTTCTCGTCGGCTTCTGAGCCGCTGGGGAAAAGCAGGAACATCGCCGACCCGACGACGGCCGCGACGGCAAAGCCCAGCTTCATCTTCCTGTCACAGAGTCGAACCATGGACCGAGAAGAAGCCCCGACGTGCTGCGGGCTTGGGCAAGAAACGGGGAGGGAGCTGGGGGGTTAGCGACGTAAGCCCGGTTTAAAACAAGAAAAAGACACGGCTGCTAGAGCGCAGCCTTCCAGGCGATCAAAAGAATTTGAGTATTTAAATAAACTAACTGCAAACTGGTGGACACTTCAAGACACTCCTCTAGTAGTCATATATACTTGTTCATTTAAAGGTGGTCATTTTCAGAATTGATGCCCTAAGTCAAAATGATGAGCGTTACGGCGTCGCTGCGAAAATAGGTAATAAAAATATGAATGTTTCATTAAAACGGAATTTCCTATTCAAAACGTTCAAGAGTCGGTGTGCAATAGGTTTAATTTTTAAAGACATTTTAGTAGAAGAAATATTTGGATTTTAAAATCACTACGTAGCATATAATAACATATTTCATTCATGTCAGGTGTAACACTTTCTGCGCGGTGTCATTCACGTTATTGTTATTTGAATCCTCGCTGGATGAACGTTTTACTAACATAATGAACATCTGAAAACACCTCAAATGAAACCGGAAGCGTTTTCTTTCATTTGTGTAGCTTCACGCGTTGGTTTATGTGGTTTGCGATCATATAATAAATGGATGTTTGTATGACTAACCATTTTTGCGTAATTTTTTATATATGCAGTGTAAATCCTCCTGAAATGCTGTACACATCCTATCCATAGTGCACCCCAGAATTGTGCCCTATGCTGTCAGGAATAGGAACCCGGTCCCTCTGCGAGCCTGACTGCGATCAGAAGTTAGAAGATGGGTAGATGGAATTTTTTATGCAAGTGGTGCACTGTGTATCATTTTAAATTAGGAATGATTTAAAAAGTAGTCCTTCCCACAGGACTGACAACATGAGGTGGGAGGGGACTTGGGGGCTCAGAGCACTGGGTTAATATATATTATCATAATCCTAAATTTTAAAAATCTGAATTGAATTAAGATTATTAATTGTGTTTAGTTGAAACTAATAGTTGAAATTTAATTACCATTAATTATTTAACTCCTATGATCAGTCTCTGTAACTGTCCAACATTAACTACTTTGTATAGTCCAGAATAAAAGCTAGATATCGGCATCAGAACTTTTAAAGCAGAGGCAATCAAGAATGAAATTCCTTCTCCTAAGATGTCGCTCACACTGAACTGGTGCACCTCTGATCAGGCACTACATGGACAGTCCCTAGGTGTACTGCTTGGGTCCTTAGTCCACAACCTGGAATGAAAGACAAACAATGAACAACAGAAGGCAGCAAAATGCAAACAGGCACTGCAACTTGAACAGGTAAGTCAATAAAAACCAAGCCAAAAATTATTCTATTTTTGTGTATGTATTGAGGGGAAAATGCAACAGCTGGGAAAACTGAAATATTGACAAATAAAGTGTACTACATTTATGTGTGCACTCACGATGCTATTACAGTATTTGCTTATTGTGGAACATAGTGCTTAGCTCACCAGCTTCTCCCTGCGGTCACTGACAGGACTTTCCATATTGATACATAGATCTCTCAGCCTGAAGATACTCAGAATATGTCACAGGGAGTTTGCTATGAAATTTTGTTTGTTCACTTTATGACACATCTGGAACTTGAAAGTCTGTCACTCTAGATATTGCCTGGTGTCATTCATTGTGTGGATCCAGGCCATTGCTGTGGTCTAGTGCAGAGGTGGAACTCATAGCCCATTAGGTTGTGATTTACCAGTCTCAATGGTCAAATATCTTGACTCATGGGATGGAACTTCTTACTGAGGTAAAAACATTGGACACTCTTCACCTGGATCTCCCTGACCTAGCATGCCCTAGTTTGACCAGGCACTGCCGCTTGAAATCAGGGGCCTGCAGGATCAGGTCACTGCAAAGATGGGATGGATATTTGTATTCCTTTGTCCGTTTCATTTCGTTTCCTACTTTTGTGAACGTAAGATCAAGCAGTGGAGCAGCGATGGGGGTACACTATAGGATGAATCAGCTGTATAATCCTTCCCTCCCAAGGAATGACTTACTGTTCTTGACTTAATCCACCTGTAGTCAACTGATCTCCCTGCCCAATTAAATGATCAGTGGTACCTCATTTCTTGTTTGTGCCCACTCACACGGAAAGCTTTATTAATATAGATACTGCAGATGATATCACCCAGATAGGCAGAACTACAGTCATCCGTCTTTGAGCATCTTGTCCATAAGCTGCTGGAAACCACTTGGGGTCTCATGGAGGCCAAAGGGTATCACCTGGAAGTGGGATGGGCTCATAAATGTTCAGAAAGAGGTGTATGTCTCGCAGTGTTTCTCCAGGGGCACCGACCAATAGCCATTGCATAGATCTTAGGTGCTGAAAAAGTTAGCTGTTCCAAATGGTCATCGATCTGAGCCATTGGGTAAACATCAAAGTAAAAGATGTCGTTCAGAACGTGCAAGTTAATGCTGGGTGGAAATTGCAGTCCTTAAACACTTGTGACCAATGGCAACTCCCAAGATGTCATGAGTACACACACAATGCTAACAGCTAACTGTAGAACAAAGTGCTTAAAACACCAGCCATTGGTAATAGTCAGCATCTCCATCACAATGGACAACAGCAAACTAACTGCTAAGCATTTAGCCATATACAGCATATATTAAAATCTGTAGTTATTAGGTACCTAGCTATCTACTGTAGCTATGTGAACAATGTCACTCTCTAAGAATTTTAATTCCAGGTTTCAAAAACCAGAAATGACGAATGAAAAAAGAAAAAGTATAAAATGTTGGAAAACAGTTGTCAACCTTTTTTCCCGCATTAAAGCTGTTTTTTAAGCTTTTTGTTTAGAGTCGTCTTAGACAGAGTGTAACACCATTAAAGCCCTGCAAGTTGTAGGCTACATAATATTTTGCAAGATAGCTTTGTGCATATAGAGCATGAATGTGTACATTGCATTTTGATAATCTACTGTTTTGCTGTACAATAACTGCACCAAAAGAACTATGGCAACTTTTGAATAATTTCAGCTTCCTAAAGTAGGGTAGCTATATTAATTAATGAAGTAAATGAATTAAAATTGCTTACTAGAGTCTGACTTGCCCCAATTTTTGGCCTCAATGGCAAATAATTTTGTCTGGCATCTTGAAGGTTGGGGGTTTGACTGTCATCTGTGTCGTGTGTGTCCTCCTGCAGTCCAAAGTGCTGCAGTTAGGCCATTTGGTGTCTCTAAATTACCCATATTGCATGATCATATGCCCCATGAAGGACTGGCACCCATCTGGAGTGTAACCTCGCCATTTACCATATGCTGCTTGGAAAAGGCTTCATTTGCCCCAGGTGCCCCACAGTCTTGAACAGGACAGAAAGTTTGAATATGCATGAATGGATAAAGATGCAAATGGGGTAAAGTAGAACATCTGAGCAAGGTGCCATATTGCACATTCAGGATATATATATCATTGCTTGGCCGAGATTGTGAATTTAGACCAAATTATGTCACAAGCTGCATTTAAAATAAGCCATTAATAAAATCTGACGCGCCAAATACACATTGGTTCCACTGAAGGCTATTCTTAAACTTTTCGTCCATATTAGTTTTCATTTCACAGTATTTTTGTTTTTAGAGTATTTATGTTATTTTTAATTAGCAGGAAATGTGAAACGAAAAGTGTACATTTCCGGTGGACCTAATACTCTGCCTGCATTCTGCTTCTATAGGTTCCTTTTGAAGGTTATCAGTAAGAGAAAATACTTAGAGCAAGTGAATACTTTAATCATTGACTATTAAAACATAAACCTGCAAAGAACTCAGTGGGATTGTGAAGGAATTTGTGAATATGACTACAGAACAGGTAGTCACTGGTGGATTGTCCTCCGAATAAGATGTTAGTTGTAGATCTACACTCATTTGTACAGCTTATCCATCACATTTCATCACTGGTGATTAAAAAGGTTAATGTGTGTCAATAATAAATCACCACAGACATTAACGTAGAATATATATCAATCCATCTTTTAAGTGCATATTCCTTGCTAGGTTGTGGAGCAACAAGGAGCCTATCCCAGGTGCCATAGGGCACAAGGCTCGGGTATACCCTAGCCCCGGATGTCTGCCCATTGCGGGGCACGTGCACACACACACCTGGCAATTTAGAGTCACCATCAAGCCAAACTGCAAGTCTCTGGGCTGAGGGCGGACCCCAGAGTACCTGCATTAAAGGGATCGTTAAAGGGAGTGTAAATGCGACGATCCTTTTAATCTGTGCCTACTTTGTACACATTGTGGGTCTGTAAACCGATATGGGTGTAATAACCTGACTGCCAGACTCCACAGAAATCCAGAGGACAGTGTCCTGTCCCAGGCTGCTTGGGGCTTCTTGGTTATACGCAGGGCCTGTTCTGAACTCGTCATATACCACATACGTAGATGCATGACCTTTAAGTCACCTCATCTTGTATATGGGCTGGCATTTGATGAAATTGCTACTTTAACATCATTTTGAAACAAACTGTTTATTTTGTCGCATAATGAAACACAAAGAAAATATCATTGGTTAGCGTTCAATTCAATTCAGTTCAATTCAAAGAACTTCTCTTTTTCATTAGCAACTTCATGTGTGAGAAGCATCAGTGTGTATCCAATTTACCCACCCACCCACGCACAGACATCACATTCCACATACCTCATGAACAGTGGTAACGAAAACTTACAAAATACAATAAGTACCACAATAAATTCTAAATAAACAATAAATCATTAAAAATGTTAAGATAAAAAATTATATTCACCCATTTATGAGTATAGTGGATATAGGCCCAAAGTTTGACATAGCTATGTTACTGTAAATAACATATTTAATGTTTTTCATTATCTTTATGCATGATGCCTTTATGTATTCTAAATTTAATTTCTTTCCAGCAACGAGTGATAGAAAAAGTGGTTCATATTTTTTCAGCTTCAAGTCCCTTGAATGTGGTCTTTGTTCATATTATAAGAAATGTACTGGAGGGCAAAATGAGCAGAAGTCGTCCTTGAGTGTATTACTCATTTAACCTTCTTCCCTGCAGAATTTGTGAGGAGGATTTGGAGTAGGTTATATATACGCCTTTCCTCCATTCTCATTTGCATATTTCGTGCTTGAGTTTTGAAAGGTCCCTGGTGCCTGTAAGGCTTAGTTTCAGCTGGGGATCGCTGTGATCAGACCCTGGGTGGACATTCTTTATCTCACTGAAAAGATCATCTGGCGAGTTCAGACAGGTGGGCATTTGGCTCACCCTGAAATGTATTATGCCATAATGTTCAAGACAGTTTATCATTGTAGTTTGTTCTACCAAATTCTGCCCTGTAACACGCCCTCTAAATGATTTTCATGGTTAGGTCTTTGAATGTGTTATCTCTCTCACTTGTATGTCGCTTTGGAATCTCTTTGTTAGACCTGGTCTGACCTACAGACTTTGAGACAGTACCACACCTATATCGTAAAGCAAAAAATGGATTTCCTTTATCTGTGTTGCTTGCTAAGATTTTAATTTCACAACTGAACATGAAGGAGGAAAGGAGTCGATTAAACAGACATTTCAAGTCTCTGAATTGCCACTTTTATATTCCTAATGAATGAAATGTCTCAGGATTTTATAACAGGAGACATGAAACGTAATTATCTCCATTTGACTGGCTCTCTGAAGAGTTATGTACTTATACTAAATAGAGATATAATTAAATGTTGATGTTGCAAAATATTGGAAGAGGAATATCAGAATCATTCATCTGGCTGCTAAATCGGTTATCTGGGGTGACATCCATTACAGAACGCTTCAAAATTATTCTGTGGCTTTTTTGTTTGTTTTTTTTTTTTCCAAAATACTCAAGAAAGGGGGTGGCTTGGTGACTCAGTGAGTCACACTGTTGCTTCATATCAGCAGGGTTCATATCCTGCCTCTGGGTATGTGGAGTTTACACATCCTTCCTGTGTCGTGCACGTTTCCTCCCACCGTCCAATGACTTGCAGTTAGGCGAATTGGCATCTTTAATTTTCTCAGCGTGTGAATATGTGTATGTGCTATAGTGGACTGGCACCCTGTTTAGTATGGACTCCAGCATTGTGCCCTGTACGCTCACTGCATTGTCCCTGCTCCCCCTCCCCCCCCCCCCCCCCCCCCCGCGCTCCTTTCGCACTGGA
>JAACJT020023425.1:1371-22823 GCA_009936485.2 Gymnarchus niloticus | reverse complement strand
ATGCCCCCATGTGCCCCATGTCCTGCTGCTCCTTTGCTCCGCCCCATCTCCCTCCTCCCTGTTGTACACTGGGCAGTGAGCCTGGATCTGCCGAGTGGTCATCCCTGGAGGACCTCCCTTCCCCCAGCCAGGGGCCTTCAGCAGAGCCAAAAATCTGACACACACACACACACACGCCCACTGACAGAAACATGCATACACATGCGTGCAAATGCTCTGCCGTGTAACGTGTGCACACAGGTGTGCACACAAAAGCATATGGTGCACATGCTTTGCTGCCTGCCCTCTATATTTTAGAGCCAACCTTCTCACATGTACACACAAACACACAGCAGTGCCTTCCACACTAACCCACACACACACACTTCTGGCCCAAATACACGCATTAAGCTGACGTCACCATCTCAGAGTCACCGGCACAGCACATAGCTGCTTTAGCTTGTAAATTCCTCACAGTACTGTTCATCACCCTGCCCATGCTGACCTCTGACCTGGCAGATGCAGGTAACAGCCCAAAATCCTGCAGAATGGCCCCGCTGTTGTACCTTACAGTGAGATACTTAACGTGGAAGACAGCAGTGAAATATCCAGCTATTGCAGCGGGGGATGTTGACAAGTATCAGAATGAAGTTGTGTATGTGTACACACACGTCCGTTCATTATGTTAGTGTGTGTGACGACACCGTGCATGTCTGAAAGGTCACCAAGATTAAGCGAGTGTGAAAAACCAGCGCCAGCGTTGCTCCGAACTTCACAGTTTGCAGTCACCAAAAACTAGGGTGTGACATCACCGTGTGCCCGTGTGTGTGTGTGTGTGTGCACCCACCCGCGCACCGGGGGGCAGGCTTGCTTTACGCTCCGTGCTCTCTCCTCTTATCACAGGCACGTTTCCAGGGATGTGCGCCGGTTTGGCAGAGAGAGATGGCTTGTGATCGCTCGCTGGACGGGGCCTCTCATGTACTGTCAGGAGTGTGATTTATTGGGAGCGCCTCTGTCAGAGAGCGCAAAGACCAGGAGGGAATAGAAAAGACCCCCACCTGTGAGTCCTCTGCATTTAAAGGGGGGTGAGGGGCTCACCACTGTACCACCATACTTCTCTGCTTTATATTTAGGTTGTTCAGCTGTGCTGTTTCAAGCACACATGTACAACTGCAGAGCTTCATCACCCTCCATGCAACACAGCATTCAGTGTCTGGACTGCCTGCCTGGCATAGCTAAAGACACACACAGACCTCACACAGCTACAGACACATAGCTAGACACACACACACAGCTAAAAACCACATACTTCATATAAATAACTATACACAGCCAAACACCCATATTATCACACCCGAGACCCCCCTACCGATGCTACACCCATATGAACACAAACAACCCATAACACATTAGTTCCTCGGGAAGTGCGTGTGTGTGTGTGTGTGTCTACTGGGGCTCAGTCTCCCTGGTCTGGGCTGTGTGCGGGAACTCGGTCAGGTGCCGTGAGGATGGTCCTGTGGGGGTCCTGACCTTCCGATCCAACAACGCAATAGGATGAAAGGGAGAGTGGGAGGCGAAAGGAGAACACGTGGGGAGTGCAACCCTGCTGGGCGTGGTCTGCTCCCCTCTGCTCACGCTACTGCTCCCACAATGCACCAGTTTAGCCTAATGCTATCAAAGTGCCCCCCCAACGCACGTGGCCAGCTATGCCCGCTGGGGTTGCATCTCGGCGCTGCCGACAGCAGCACTCGGATCCTTGCCCTCCGAAGAGCAGGACTGCTATGATCGCCAAGGAGAGGACCCAGCTCTGAAAGCATGCTTCATCAAGAGGTTCAGAGATACATGGGAGTAAGCAGTTGAGCCACAGCGCTCCCCGGCCAGCCCTCCACAGCCCCCGCCCTGGCTCACCACGGTTCACCACACCTCGCCTTCATGGAGCCGGCCAATCAACCGGCAGGGTGAGGGAGGAGGCCCGGCATTGATGTTTGCCTGCAGCGAGTGCCCCTGAGGTCCTATCTTTAATAACAAAGACTGTCACTGTGAGCGCCAGGGCTGCTGGGACAGAGGAGGCTGAGGTGTCTAAATCAAATCCAGCCCTGTCCGGACCGCCGCGACGAGAAACCACCACCCGCCCACACACACACCCTCGACATTCCTACACACGCGTGCATGCACTGAACCTAAGGAAACATGGCCATGTTACTTTATTTGTTTTCTTTTAAGATACATACAGAGCACGCACACACACACACACACACACACACACACACACACACACAGAGCACGGGACCCCGTACGGCTCGCTTCCACACGTGTGTGTAAACGCTGCTGGCCAGAAGCTTCTTCGTTCACGGTCTTCAGAGGACACGTCACCCACCACAGAGCCCCACGCCATTACCACAGACGCATCACTCCGTGGTGCTGTGTGGCGATGTGTATAGACCTCCAAGATTCGGAACTGTCGATATGGGGGGTAGAGAATGAGGAAGGCTAAAAAAGGAGGGGAGGGGGGAAATAACCAGCAAATACAAGCCAACACTAGCCCTCTCCCAACATCCCATAATGCTGACTGTAGTTAAATATTTACAAGCGATAAAGGAAATGGAGTACACACATGTGAGCAGTGGGAATGGGCCGGGCGGGGTTACTGCTGCCCCCCGGAGGACAGAATTAAAACCAGCAAAGTGTAAAGATCAGCCATGCTGTCAGAGAATGACAGAGGACCACGGAAGGGGATTGGGGCTGGGAGGGTGGGCACCTGGGGAACGCAAACAGCACACAAACAACGAGACTCTGAAGTTTAAACAAAGCCTCCAGATCTGCCAGGCCAGACTTAATGCTGCTGATCAGGAAGAAAACATAAGTTATTTACCAGCTTACGTCTGCAGTATTTATGGGGCGCGAGGGAGAGGCACCAGGGAGAGGAGAGAGGGTAAAATATGCAGGGGGGGGTGGCTGACACGTTCCAGCGAACCTAAACAGGACCGAATCCCTCTCAGGCAGACAGAGAAGGTGGGAGAGAGGGAGGGAAATGTAGAGATGCACCGCCAGCAACCGGGAGCTGTCGAAACCATCCTTTCTCCTTTCCTCACTGTGGCAGAGTGATGCTATCCTCATGCCCACCTACAGCAAGCTGCCTGCTTTTGCTCCCCCCTGAGTTTGACCCCCAGCTGGAGTGTGGCCAGGCCATGATGACGTGGGGGCGGGGCCAGAGGGCCCACAGGCTGTGTGAGCGGTTGGTGAGGCAGGGCCGCAGGGCGAGTCGGACAGTGACCGACAGGGTCCAGCGCTTCTCCTGCCGCTAAATGGAATGGCCGGCCATATGGGCACGGCCACCGGCTCTACATCACTGTCACGGTGGGACGAGGGGAGGCTCTCTGCGGTCGGCCCGGAAATGTAGGTCACATCCGGGAGGGCAGCCGCAGGTGTTGCCTCCTGCTGGCTCCCTCACCATCCTCTGGGGTGGGGGGGGGGGGTGGGACAGAGGGCAGGTGACAAGGGACAAGAAGCAGGAAAGCAGGTGCTGGACCCCTAACCTAGCACCCAGTGAACCAGGCCAACCCTCAAGATGATATATGCTACTACAGGCCCCGAATCCCGGCCCTCACCTGCCCCCCCAGGACTGAATAATGGAGCCCCTGCTTCCCATCAATCCATCAGGAATGTAACGACCCGGCTGGAGGGGGTGGGGGGTGCTGGACAGGGGTGCGTATTGTATGCAGCTGAAGTTAGTCAGAGTCTTTAATGGGGGGAATAAGACGTATTAAAACCAGAACATTCTAGATATAAACCAGAGCTCCATCCAACCTACCTTTGAAAATGCGAGGCAGCCGAGGGCAGCAGACGGCTCGTGTTCTTTCAGTAGATCCGTGGAAGGCTTGCGCCAACTGCACGGCACTTTCACACCCGAACAACTCCCAGATCGGTTACACTCGTCTCATAAAACTAAACCGAACGCCCATCCAGCCAGCAGCTTTGTGGCGTTACATGGCCAGGAAAAGCCAGCCAGTAGCCGTGGAGGAGAAGGACCATCCAGCTCTGGGCTCTGAGGCTTCTGCCCAGCTGACGAAACCTCGTCAGTAAGAGCGAGACCAGTGGAGGATGGCCGTGTGCCTCACCCCCTCCACGAAGAATAACCCAGACATGCACATTAAGACTGAAGGTGGCTTCACTGCCCCCTGACTTAACCCACTCTTACTTCAGTAATTAGAGCAGATTCCTGAGCTGTGGGGCTGGGGCTGGGGGGGGCACAGGCTGAGTGAAGGGGAGGGTTAGGTCCGTAGGGGTTCTGATTGATTAACGGTGCAGCGGAGTCAGTCACTGTGCCTAATCGTTACTGGCACCAAGGAGGCTCCTCGTTTTCTCCGTTAGCCGCCGCTGCTAATTACCATCCGGAGGAAGCGGGCCACGCTGCCACACCACTTGCACCTTTACACGGAGACGCTTGTTAGGAGTCGGGACACCGTGAGCGTGCACGTGTGTCTGGAGAGGGACAGCTAGAGATGGATGTGGCGTTCTCGTGACGAGTCACCACAAGGCATGCCACTCTGACAGAGGGTCGTGCCCTTATTGGTCAGTGGTGGCTCCAGGTGGTGACTCTGGATTGCTGTCAATCAGGAAGCATCGGGACCAGGGGTCGAGGAGATGCCCGTTCTACAAGCCCAGGTGAGGCACTGGGTGCAAAATCATGGAAGCCAAGTGGTAATTTTAATCAAGATATAACCAAAGGATTACACACACGCACAGGCAGTACACACACACATGCACACACAAGCACCTGTCAGACAGAACTGCGAAAACCACACCAGCTCTGGTCCGGCCTGCTGCAGCTGGCCCACAGCGGTCATGAGGGCGGAGTGATCTCGTCACAGCTCATTGACCACGCCCACTCAAGTGGGAGGGAAGAAAGAGGTCATGGGTGGGGGGAGGGGGTGGCATCCTACCTGGAGCTCCGTCTGGAAGAAGAACTTCTGAGGACACTGGGAGCAGTCGTAGATCTTGTCCTCCTGCCCGTGGACAGCGAAGATGTGCTGCTGGAGTTTATTGGCCTGGACAAAGACTGCAGGGATGAGAGATGCTCATTAGAGGGCAGGACATCTGTCTTTTTCAGGAGGTGGGGTCCCTTTCACACATGTAACATTGTGTCCCAGTGTTTGGGAGTCGGGGGGTTAGAATAGCCCCAGTGCCCAGTCTGCTATGTGTGAGGCTACGTGTTTGGGTGAGGGAGGAGACTGATGGGGCATTCGAGAAGGTCGGTAGGCAGACAGGGGTGGCCGGGTAGCAGAGAGGGCTGAACGGTGGTAGTTCCTTTGGCGATTCGCCCTTCGACTGCAGCTGGGCATCCCCAGAGCACCGTTAAAACCGACAACCGAGCGAAGGCGGGTCAGCGCCGAGACTCAGTATTCACCGAGGCCTCTGTCAGACGAACTCCCCGTCACCTGCACCCACTTGTATTCTCGAGCAGAGCCGAGAGACGCTGTTTGCACAGGACCTCGCCTGCCCTGCATTCAACCAGAAACAGACCGCAGCTAACTGCTTTATCCCCCGAGGGGGAATCGTTAATATTAAAAACCATTCGAAGAAACACTTCTTAAATAATGAACCCTAATAATAAAGGTACCGTCCATACCGCACCAAGTAAAGCTTGAGAAGTTCTAACACGAGGTTCTGCCCTCCGCAGTATTCCTCAAACATCTGACAAACGCTGTCATCGCCATGGCTACTGTACGGCTGCGTTTCACTACAGCCCTGCCTACGTTAGAATGAATAGTCTGTTCAATTAGAGAGCGAGCGAAGGGGGGGGGGGGGTGTAATCACAGCAGAGAGACCAACAGATAAACAAACAATATGCAACAAAAAAAGGGTTTTGTGGGTAAGGAAATGGGAAAGAAATTAATTCACTTAGTACTTGGCAGTAAGTGAATTCATTGCCTTAAATTATTATTAACAACGTGTTAAATATTAATTCATTATAATTTAGTTGAAATCAGGTGTCACCTGCGTGTGTGCGTGTGTCTGGCCAAATGTGTGTACACTAAGGCTGCAGATTTGGGGGTGGAGTGCACCTGACTCCACATGCTCTGGAAGACTACGTGAGCCTGTCCGCGGTGACGCGGCGCACAGACGCACACATGCCGGACACCTTGACTGCCCTCGAACCCTGTGGCCCTACCTGTGAAGCAGACAGGGCACTTGAAGGTGCCGCCCATGCCCTCAAAGCTGTGTTCGATCAGGTGGCACAGGAGCTTGGCTGGGGAATCGAACATCTGGTTACACAGCTTGCACTCGTGATTGATACCTTCCTCTGTAAAAAAAAAAAAAAGTTCAAATGATACAACTTGTTAGCCACATGGAAGATCACAGAGACAAGAGGAAGACAGACACACACACACACACACACACGCGCGCGCTCGTCTGCACTCCAGGCTGCTTCACAAGAGATCTAGAAATGCCGCTGTCCAGAACCAAAGAGTGGAAGAGAACCGGAGCACCGGCCGGCAATCAGACCAGAGCATGTTATAAAACAAGGCTGTGGCGTGCCGCCACGGACCGGGCCAGCCAGAGCTGGGCCCCGTCTGCTCTCGGCGCTGCTCGCCTTCTTCGGGACCAGCCCCGCCCCCTCCATGCCCCCCACCCCAAGCCCGTGCTGTTCCTTTCCTGGCCGGTAATTGCCTGACACCCCCTGGTAGTCCAGGCCGTCTGCCCTCCCTGGTCGCCGCTCTATTTTAAGCCAGTATGAATGACATCACCGCTCCCCCCCAGCGGTCCCCCCTCCTGGGGGCGGATGAAAGGTGGGCGTCGGGTCCTGGCTGGACGCCTCCGGTCCGTCTTATCGGCCCAGCGCCACATAGGACAGAGAGCTCCTGGCTCGCGGTCCCATCAGATGGCATCCGCTGTGCCTATCCCCTCACCCCCCCATCCCTCCCCAGGCCACCATCGCTCTGCCGTCCCCCCCATCTCTGCGCAGGTGGACGCGCCATGCCGCTCGCAGCCCCGTTGCTTAGCATGGAGGACCATGCGGGGTTAATAAAGTCCTCAATCACAACGCCCCCTCCCCAATTCCTCTGATTCCAATCTCTTTGCTGACTCAAAGCCCCACACAAGGGTGCGCTAATCCCTGTCTGAATAGAGAGGAAGAGAGGAGACTGAGATAGGAAGGAGAGGGGGCAGGAAAAGCATGGAGGGGGTTGGAAATGGCCTGTTTATAACCCCACTCTTCCCCCTCCCCCACTGATAATTGGCAGCCCAGAATCGCTTGGGTGGACTAGATAAAGTTCCAGTGGATTCGCCGCTAGAGGAAGGACACACGGCCAGATCTTACCCACGTAAGATGATGACACCTGACTGACTGACATTCTGGTTACGTGACCGCAGAACTGGACAGAGCCATGATGACAACACAGATCTGAGTGGAAAATATTGTGGGGGGGGGGGCTCAGGCTAGCAGTGCACCCACGGAAATGTGGGCCGTCACGCAGCACGGACTGTTGCCGGGGGCTGTGCCTCCGTGCTGCTTTCCTTCCTGCAGGACACGCCTTAAGCGTGATCCACGCATCCGTCTGGTGGGTGAAATCACACGGGAGCTCTCTGCATGTACAGCACACCCTGTAGCACGTGCCACCCGTTCTGACCCAACGCCTGCCTCGCTGCCACTTAGACTGTAAAGGTGCTGTCATTTCTCACAGCGCATCCCATCTCTGTTGCCATCGGAGACAAATGACCAGATTCCCATACCAACGTGTGAAGTGGACACATTTGGCAACACAGAAGACGATGATCGCAGCAGGTCGGGCATCTCTAATGTCGAGACGTTCCTGAGGCTTCTGGGTCCCAGCAAGTACTGACCACCCCATCGACCACGACATGCAGACTGCGTGCCTACGACGGGTATGAGGTGTGCCCAGAAAGGTTCGTGAGCTGCAGTGCAATAACATTTTACACACTCCTGTATCCGAGGAGGGGGTGGGGGGGTGGAAAAAATGACAAAGCTGTTAGGAACCTATTACATATGCAGAGAGAAGAGAAAATCGGAACAAGGGGTGTAAAAAACATTTAACTCTGATTGGGGGGCGCAGCTCCAAAGGTATGAAGCGGCTTAATTGAGAGACGGCATGAGGCCACGACACGAACACGGAATAACTGATGAGAGTCGCTAATGGGGGAAATAGGAATGGGCTGGCAGTGAGAGAGAGAGGCCAGAGAGACTGTATTTATTATGATGATTTGTTATTCCACCAGCCATGAGTCTGATTTCTGTGCAAACACTGGCTCTGTGTCTGCAGCTAATTGACCAGGGGGACCAGGTGGCGCGCTGGCTCCCATGGGGACGTCTTGTCTGCAGGGGAGCGCCCCCCCCAGCCCGAATTGCCACCTCCCCCCCCAAAGCCCAGTGGCGTGCACAGGCACACAAATGAGCTTCTGAGGTGGGAACGGCCTGCTGCCCAAGGGGGGGGGGGGGGTACACCCACCCCCTTCCGAAAACCCCCACTGGTCTTGTGGCCCAGGGCGCGATTGATAGCCTGGACAGTGGGAGCAGCACCCTGGGAACTGATGGGGGGAGTGAGGGGGTGGCTATGTAGGAGACGATGAGAGGTGGTAGTGGGGGTGCTCCTTTGGGGCAGGTTGGAGGTGGGTTTCCATGGCAACAACAAGGAAGAAAGGCGGGCTGAGCTTGACCTGTGGTGGAGGGGTGCGATGTGGTCCGCACCCACGCCCACGTGGCCTCTCCCTCACGCACAAGCGCTCCCTGTAAAACGCTGCCTTGATGTCTCTTTCCCGCTCTGATCCGTGCGGCAGCTCCTGTCAAACGACGCGGCAAGTGCCGAGACGGCGCTATGCCCGGCCCCGCCGAGCAGCCTCTCTCTGCGTCTCCATCTCTTGGCCGCATTTCGGATTCACACGTTTCCTATTATCTGCAGTAAATAGTTCCGGAGGCCGCCCGGCGCTGCCAGCGAGATGGAGTCTCCGGCTCCAGATATTTTTGGCAAATGGCGGCAGCATATGGAGCTGACCAGCTTGGAATCTCCTATCAGATTACATAACAGTGGGACGCTGGATCTGCGCGCCCTGCGGAAAGCGACCTTCACCAAAACAAACAGACTCTCCTTCCAAGGCTCGCGTCCCTTCCATCTCGCTGGCGAAGCGCACCCCCCTCGCCCCGCTGCCTCAGCACGCCGCTAAACTGTGATGTCACCGCGACCATGGCCTGCCACCTGCCCCTAGACAATGGCACGGAGGCCGAAACGGCCGACGGGGACTCAGTGATGCTGTCCGTGAGTCGGGTCGGCTTTCCCGCAGTATCGCTGTTGTGCGACAGTATCCCAGTGTCTGTCTCAAGTCTGAGGCCTCTATAGAGATTTTACCCTCTTTCCCTGCCATACGACCACGATTTTCAGACAACCGATATTTAAAAAGCAGCTTGAAGATCTGCAGTCAGGACCAAAACATTCCTCCGTTTGACAAGACACTTGGAGGACATTCGCCGGCTCCGTGTTTGCACTCTGTTCTAGGCGCTGGTGTTTGTATGTTGTACTGAGACACACCGACACTTATTGCAACCAAAATGGCTGGCAGACAGCAAACCTGCAAGTTTCCAATTTTAGTGGCAATATTCGAGGAAAAAAAACAATAAATCGTAAAAATGAAGTCACCAGGGCAGTCACCCCCTTCACCCCATCACTACTGTCATTCGGGTCACTAGTTCAGTGGCCTGAGGTACAGAAAGGCACACGGCTACATCCTCCCATCCATTAAGGGGGGTGAGAAGCAGAAATGAAGAGGACTTCTTGTGTCAGTTTAGAGAGGATGATCTGACCGCAGCTGGAGCTAAACCACGGAGGAACAACAACCCAAAAAAAAGAAGAATGGCTTTCAATAACGGTGGGCAAATAAAGGAGCAAACAGACCTTTAGCTGCTCCTATCATCTATGCAAAGATATTTGTGCTTTGAATGTTAATCCAACACTCACAAGTGCACAAGTGGGAACTAGATAATCGGCACACTGATTAACTCACAAATGACACGTCTTTAAAGGTTTTTAAGAACAAATAAGTCCCTGAGCTCCTGCTTACAAAAAAGTTTAAATGGCTTATTTTACCGTGTACCCCCACCCCACCCCACTTCCTGTCCTCTCCTCCTCCTCCTCCTCTCTCCTGCTGGCTCACTCCATCCCTTCAAGTTGAAATAGTACCAGCACCTCCTGAGGTGACCTAACAAGGCTCGTCTTTCCACACCTCGACAGAAAGAAAAAAGGGTCACCATGGGGTAGGTGTAGCAGGATGAACCAATTAAAATGGTCTGCTTTAAATAAGGGTGGGCCAGGTTCCTTCCAGCTGTCCAATTGTGGAGCAGCGTCTAAGCCGCGTCTTAAACAGAAGAGTCCGGTGTCCATGTGACAGCTAAAACACGCTCGTTGTTCTCCATTAGCTACTAGAGCCAGTCGGACCTCTCATAAGTCGAGTAATCCATTTAAACCCTTGGTTCTACTTTAATGAGCGCCGTCCCGTCTACCTCACTCATACTCAGATCTGCCAGTAGAGTACATACCCCCTTCTTAGGACAGCAGAAGGTGAAAACCTTTTCCAGATTTCCCACCCCGTTCCCAAACTTTTAATGGGCTCATGCACGGACGCTGCCGCAAATGCAGCAGATTGTTAATTGAGGCACAAGCAATAATTAGGGCCAGCTAACCTAATAGGAACCTGGCTTTGGAGAGTAGGCTGGCTGGGACCAGCGAGTCTCCTTATTACGTTTAAGGCCTGCTGCTCCAAGCTAAGCGTCCGCCTGGCCACCAGTCTTTCGCTCACCAAAAAGGGAAGGGGATGTGTCACTCAACAGGCGTTCTCGAGGCTGACGGGTCCTGGAGTGGGCCAGATGAACCAAACATCCGTACTGACCCGACAGCGTGTGCATAGCCACATACGAAACAAGGCGGAGCAGGAAGATGGCTAACATACGTGTCAGTCTGCTTTCCTAACCTCACACCCCGGATGCATCGTGGGTGAGTTTCCTCATGGTAGAACTCTCAAATCTGGTCGACCTCCATGAGCATTTCCACAACTACAGCTTATTATCTGCGCATTCCTGGGACTTAACTTCCCGATCCCGCACCTTCTCGTCAACCGATGCAGAAATAATCACCGTGACAACATCAGGGGGGCGGCGGACCCGGGGTGTCGACATGTCACGCTGCTCCGGTCCAGAGGTGGGATAATCTCTGTCTGGGTCTCGTCTTCTTCGTGCTACTTTTACTTGGGAAGCGGCGACATCTCCGGTCGACCGGCTGTAAATTATCTGGCTGCAAAGCGGGGGGGTGGTGGGGGGGAACCCCTGAGCAAATATGAAGGAACAGCAGGACACTAATAATGCAGCTCCAGCTGCTCAAGTTAACCTGCAAATGTGTCCATCTGCACCTCCAGAGAGAGAGAGAGAGAGAGGGAAGGAGGAAGAGAGGAAGGGACACCGAGATGGAGGGAGAGGGGAGGAATGAACTGACAGGAAGGGAGCTGAGAAATGAAGGGGGGGGTGATTAGGAGGAGGGGAACGGTGCAGAGAGGAGTGCAAACACAGAGGGAGGGGCGGGAGAGAAACTGGGCGGGGGGAGAGGACGGGTGTGAAGCCCAGGCCTGTACTGGGAGCAGCAGGAGTGACCTTGCTGTGACTCGCCCCCACCTCAAGCCTGCTTCTGTGGGGTGGGGGCCGGGTGTGGCTGGACTCCAGTTAAAGCGTGTGGTTACTCCACACCCCGCCTGGCCCAACACGTCTGCAGGCACAGCGCCGACGCCATGCACACCTCGGCCCGGAGCGAGTCTGAAAAACGGTGGACTTAATGAAGATGCTAAACACCTATCGTTTGTAGGTCATGTGCATGAAGCTTCGCCAAGAACCCTTCCTGCTTCCCCTGTTTGCCCTGCCCTTCCGAGCCTGTTTACAGTCAGACGTGGACTGTCCAATGTCACGACAGTCAGCCGAACGCTCCACGCTACAACCTATACATTTACCTGACGCAAGTCGTGCGACAGACGGAGGTCCTGCAGAAGCCAGCCGCTGACGTGTTACAAAGCCGCGGCATTAATCTAAATCACACGCCACAATGGTTCATTCACATCAGAGTCCAATTTAAACAGGTACGACCTGCTGACGTGATGAGGGCTTAATGAAGTCCACGCAGGAAGAGAGAGAGCGTGGAAAAAACAGAACGATGCTAACCTAAGGAAAAGTGCTGAAGTCACACGAAGGGAAGGATGCTGCCGGGGAGTTGAAACGGTGCCGTCTGAGACACTTTAGTGCCAGAGCCCAAAACTATTTTGTCATATACTGTCAAAGCACCAGCACAGACAGGGCAAGAAAAAAGTGAAAATGATAAACATTAACTGCGTGAGGCACAAGTTTGTAACAAGAGAACAAATTAGAGGTGGAGATGTAAAAAAAAAAAAAAAAAATTCACCCTAACGCCACGGGCCCAATTTCGCTCCAATTTCTTCCTCTCGCTGCCGTGTGAAGCTGAACTGAATGACTGCTGCCTACATTTCGGAGTAAAGTTTTCCACCCTTTAGAACTCCAGAATTCCTCGCGCCACAGGGGAAGCCTGGCTCCCAGCATGCCTCACTTTCCCTCTGAGAGGGAGATGGGGAGGGAAGTCGCGTAATGAGGAGGAGGAGGAGGCAGACAGGGTGCAAAGATGTGAGGTGTGAAGGGAGAAAGAAGGAGTGGATGCATACAAGTGAAGAGGGAGACAGAGAGAGGGGCTGAGGTTTGTTACCAGCTAGGGCAAAAAACGCAACATCTTCGTGACGCTCGACCTACAAGTGACATCGGCAACCGTGGCAGTCATTGGGAGATGATCACAAAAACCACGTCGCATTTCGGTTAAGCTGGCTGATTAGATTACTTACAGAAATAAGTGGCCCGGACTCTCAGCTTTGCTGCTCCACAGCGGCACCACCTCCACCCTCTTGGTTGGTGGCCTACACGTGCCTAGCACTGGCGCCATGATTTTAGAGACGCAGTTTAAAGGTGAGTGGGAACATAAAGCATGTAATTTAAATACCCTTATATCAGGAATTTGATTTATTAAAGATGACAAAGCATTATAAGGGCTGTGTGGAGACAAGACCCCCGTGTGGGGGAACAACCAAACAGGATTTCAACGACCGCCATCAAAAATCAATATTAATGCATACAGATTCACAAAGGAAAATTCAGCTCAGGCTTTCATCTTAGCAGAGACCTTTTTTGCTGTCCATATGGGGAGGGTATACTGTTTATATTGGTGAGAGTGGACGTTTGTCTCGCCAAGTGCACCTCGTTCAAATCAAAGCACACTTCAGACACCTCCAACACAGATTCACGCGGCCTCCTCCCCGTTATCTCTCGCTGCCTGGCTATAGGTAAGCGGACAGAGTCCGGAGGGACCAGCTTAACACTTATGATGGATTTTTAAACCTGAATTCCAAGGGAGAGAAGCTTCTGTCGAGCGGCTCATCTTCACCTGAAGGAGCTGATGAGGGGAGGTCCTCGCACACGCTGGCCAACACCTCGGTCCAGAAGAGTGACTGTCAACCCCTGACGTTCTTCGTCTCTCGCACGGCAGACTGGAGAGCAAACAGCCCCATCTTGTGTACAGCTCAGATGGACGTGCCTCTCGTTCTCCACCAATCGATTTAGCACAGACGTACACGGCAGATGGCAGAAGTCCGAATTGGGCCGCCCTGTCGCTTTTTCACGCCGATGCCTCTAATTGTCACTGCTCAGTCAGAATCACGAGCTGCTTTGTTGTTGTTTGTTCTTTGTCCCTACCCATCCCCCCCCCACCCAGCGCTCCCTGAAACCCCTCATCAAAATAACATCTGCTTTCACCTATTGCAATGTCTGACGGGCAGCTGATCCCCCCTCCCGCCAATAAAAAAGAGAAAAGCAAAATAGGGTGTGACAGTCAGGGACCACATCTGTGCACAGAGTCAGTGGACTCATCCAGATGTTGGATTCCGTGTTCCGTGGCCGCAAGCACACCTGAACACCGGCGACGGCACCAATGAAGTTTAGACACACGGCAGGACCACTTTGAAGGTAGATACCGACAAGATTGATGCTCCGTGTACACTCTAGAGTGTCGGTATGGGGGGGAGGCGACCGACGGGCTCAAACTCACCAGGGGTCACGTTGACGGCAGCCGAACGCAGGCGCCGCATTGCCCTCTCGGACGTCTGCATCTAACTTCCCCCAGCCACTGAAGCTTAATCCCCCATGATGCACTGGTGTGCTTCCAGAACTGCTGGGACCAACTGCGGTGCTTGCGGCTCACACACATACGGTCATCCAGATGCTGGAGGTAATTACGTTTGTGTGTGTGTGTGTGCACACGTTCGGATGTACTAACGTTTTCCTCTTAAATCCCCCCGCCCCCCCAACACTGCACAGACCACTTATTCAGCCTGTGTTTGTGTTTATCGCTCAGAAATGCGCACACACACGTGGGACCTGGTGAAGAAGGGGAACCTGAGAAGCCATAAGGAACAAGAGATTTGCTCCATCCCATGTCTTTATTATTTAAATGAGGTAATTACCTGTATGTGTCTAATCACAAGGCTCTTCAGCCAAGATCCTAATCAGAAGGTGAATGGGACTGAGTCAGGACCTCAGGTGATTTACACTGCCGCCATGCCTGTCGTTCTCTCTCCCTGTCTAACTCGCTTGCCCCGTTTACACTTTTTCTTACTTTCCTTCCATCCTCATGCCCTTTTCCTTTTCCCTACCTTTCCAGACATGGGGGTAACTCACTACTCCTTCTGGAGCCCTGACGGGCTTGCTTAATTACTCCAGCATCTTTGGCCCCCCTCCATATCCTCAATCACCCCCCAACAAGACCTCTACATTGAACCTGGCATTTGGAGAGTCTGTCAAACCTCGTCTGTCATTTGTCATTAATCTGAAGCAAGCATCAAACAGCAGTACCCCCCGCCTGCTGCTTGTGCACGTGGGGGGGGTGGGGGGCAAGGAATGTGTCACACTCTGCCAGGCTATTGGTAGCACTCTTGAATTGTGCTGACAACTTTTATGGAATAGGTTCACCCTTTTTTGGGGGGTGGGGGTTTCACTTACACAAACTCACTAGAAAGACCTGGAAGGGAGGCGACGAGGTAGTGGCAAGTAGGGCGGTCATCAACGTGGACGCACGAGTGCCCAATGAGACGGAGCGGCAGGAATTCTTCACTAATGACAATGAACATTCCCCTCGGTCCATTCGTTATGTGCGAGACGCAGAGCGGGTGATTAGACGGCAGATAAGCGTTATATCAGCACAGGGGCTGCACACGCACTATCCCTCTCCCCAGCTACAGACCATTAGAGGAGGAATGAATTAATAAACAGAGAGAGAGAGACAGAGAAAGAAAAAGGGAGAGGGAAAGACAAAGAGGAAGGTGCTGAGGGAGAAGGGCAGGGAGGGGTGACAGCCCACTCGCCCATCAGGATTCTCAGAACCCAGAGAATGTGTCGGGGCCGTTCCGAACACAGCCTTGCTAACGCCGTTGCCCATTAGCCGATCGCCACTACGCTGATGCCCAGCACCTCGCTGTCCCTCTTGTGGCCTCATCTGGACACTTGCAGTGATGGAGCCATGGCAGGGAGAAGCGGGGGTTTAGGTTGCGGGTTCGAGTCTCTGGGGGACCTGGTGTATACGCCTCGCGGCGGGAAGCACAGGCGCGGCCGCCTACTAACAGAGCAGCGAAGATGATGGCATCCAGGTGCCCGGTGAAGAGAGTCTGCCAGCGTAGGGGAAGTGCCAGCACCACCCATAACCTGATACCCGCCGCAGCTGTCCAAACAGCAGGGGGACAGGAGGAGGTGGGAACGAGGCACAGGGTAGGGGTCTCTGGGGAAAGGGGGTAGGCCTCCACGCCCCACAGAGAATGAACATTCTTTCAGCACCTCACAGCACCCCCTCTGACTTCCTTGGCACAAGTCACCATACCAAAATTGGCCAATAAGAATGGAATGTGAGGCATAAAGCAGGAGGGAATTTCATTAAAATGATTAAAAAAAAAAAGCCCAACCTAATCATTCCACAGTCACCGTGAGGACATTCCCCACACATTGTCAGCTTCTTAGAATTTTCTTCTAGTGGAGTTAGGTGTCATTATTTCCTTCATAGTAAGAGTCATGGGGAGAGCCTGGCACAGACATACACAAACATGAGTGCCAGTGTGTTTTCTGTGCTGTAGATTGTCTGCTGCAGGATCAGTGTGTTCCCAGGCATGGCCTTCCACTGGGAAATACTGTAGCAAAGCCCCCGTAAATCCCCAGCAAACACAGGTACCCATGTGAGCAGAGAAGGGGCAGCAGTACTCTGGGGCTGTTTCCTTAGTCTGGCCCATGCAACCTCTGTACTGCTTTTTTAAAGCAATCACCCTGCCGGAACCGGCCACGGTTACTCAGGGTCCAAATAAGGTTGGACCTGCCTGGGTCACCAGAGCAGTCACCGGCTGAAGCTTTGCTAGCTCAGGTCCTGACATCTCTGACCCTCCCGTGGAACGCTGTCCTGCGTGCCTGGGAGAAAACCGAACAAACCTACAAAAGACCTACAAAAGAAAATCCTAATCTTTACCCACAAGCCTCCACACCCCTCCTCAAATTAAAAAAGAAAGAAAAGACTTATTTTGCTGTGCTGCTTTGGGATTACTGGGGGGGGGAGAGGAATCTCTGGAGATTGCATGAGGGAAGTCATACAAGCCCCTCCCCTGCTCGGAGTATCGTACATGGCCCCCTTCTCCAGAGAGAAGAGAGAGATAGAAAATAAATGTGTAAAAGGGAGAAAAACACGCTAAAAAAGAGAGAAGGATGTGGACTGTAGGCGCTGGAGTGAACGACTAGGGGTGATCGGAACGCTGGGAAGCAGCTCAGCTAACATCGGCCCCAGTGTTTGAATTTTTAATCCCGTTGTTAACATTAATGCAAGCGGCGATTAATTCATCCGGATTTAGCGCCGCTGATTTTACTGTGTAAATGTTCATTTTTGCGTGTGCGCGCGCACACACACACGCACACACACACGCACACACACACACGCAGAGCTATCGTATAATTAAGCAGAGGCAAAAACGAGCCTCTGCAGCCAGTAGAACAAGAGTGGAATCCCAGTCGGGTCTGAACCCAAACAGGAAGCCAGTGTCCCAAACCTGCCATGTACAGGTGGACTGAGAATGTGTAGCGGGGGTTGACCCCCAACCCTTATTCCACAGACTAACGCATGGCATGGTTCCTCTCAGCCACCCCAAAGTCGTCTCCCATCAACTGGGGGTTTCCACAGCAAGACACGTGCTGCCAACACCCCTCCTCCCCCACCAAGCCGGATGAAACCCCTCCCACATGTATCAAATGGGACTCCTGTCATCCATTTGATTACTGAGGCTATCTGAGAGGTTGCCATGCTATGGGGACACACACACCAGCAGCCTAACCACAACTGGCTGAAGTACACCGCAAGCTGCAGGCAACCTCCCCGTACACACAAACACACACCATTCCCATTATTGCCAACCTGAACAATAACTGCAGTCAAGAGGGCACAGATGCAGTGAAAAGTAGGGAGAAGCAGTGAAATGCTGTGATGATGGAAGAAAGAAAATTATTTCATGTTAAGCCTAGTTCATACTCCGCTTTTCCGTGATCCGTCATGGGTGACACACGGCGTGCATGACATGATTTCATCATCAGTAGGGCTGGCAATTGATCGCAACAAGAATCGATTCTTCGATTCCAGGTAACTCAGAATCGAGAGTCAACTCCAAAACCTAAGCCAATTCCATGCGGTAAATCAGGGGTGTCCAATCTTATCTGCAAAGGGTCGGTGTGGGTGCAGGTTTTCATTCCAAGCCACATCTGAGAGTTCACTGAAAGCCAAGCTCAACTGATTAAACAGGTGGAATCAGGTGTGGCTCCTGCTTGGTTGGAATGACAACCTGCATCAACACTGGCCCTTTGCGGACACCCCTGCAGTAAATTCATTTAGCTCAAGTGTGCCTGTCCTGCCCCCACCTCCCCCAGCATGCAGACGTCTTGAGAAGAGTGAGAGCAGAAAGTCAGAATGATTCGGCTGTTCTCTTAAAATGCAGTACATTTCTTCAAAAAAGTAGGGAAACAAAGTGAAATGTACCTTTGCAGCAAATCCCTGGCATATAATAAAACCACGTTGCCAATGTGGAAACATCTAAAGTTTGTCCATCCTAAGGAGCTGAAAGAAGAAAGTGAGTTACAGACTTGACGCCCGTTAAACAGCTAATTTAGGTAGCTCTCCAAGTTACGAATATCCCTTTAATTTTCTGTCCCTTGATTAACTGGCATATGTATATGGTATTCAGTATACAGTATGTACCTATGTAATTTTAAATGGCAAATTTACCAGCAGACCATTCAATTAAGTTAACAAATTAGATTTATTTGTAACCGTGTAAACTGTCACATGTGGACCGTGACGGAACACGGAAAAGTATGAACTGGGCTTAAGCAGGACACAGTGGCAGCCTTAGGTGCCGAGCGAGCGACACACGGTAACTTTCCTGGCTAATCAAATGGCATGGCGACGAAGAACAAAACTATGTCAAAATGAAAGACTGTACACCTCATCCTCACAATAATTCCTCACGTCTCCAGAAGTGGAAGAATTATTCTCCCAGAATGCCCTGCTCCTAAAGCAAGATCTTTACCATGGAGAGTGCACCCCTCCCTCACAGCTACACTCAAACAAAATCTAATACATATTACAGCTTGTGCACATGGGGTTTAGATCAATTATTTGATCTGAGGTTTTGTGCTGCTGTATACTTAACCAGCTCAAGGAGAAAAGCCGCAGCCAAGTGGATTTGGCTTTTACAGAGACGTGCTCCGTCATTCTTCCATCATTGCTCTGGAGAAGGAGGAGGAATAGGACGCTGTGCGACGGACTGGCCCAGGCGAGGGAGTCCGCCGCGTCGGCAGTGCAGACCGCCTGCCTCCTGGGTGAGGACCAACCCTCAGGTGAATCTGTTAATGCAAGACTGTCTCTGCTTTCATGTGCGTGTGTGGTTCTGAGCCTGTGTGTGTGAACTCATACCCAATCCTATTTTTTGTCTCTAATTTATTATTGAAATATGCAAAAATCATGCCTAGATGTGCTTCCACATCCCATAACACATTCCATAGGTGGGAACATCAACCTACCACCTTTACAACTTGAGACAGACGTTTTGATTTAAGATTTTCCACTAAATCTTGTTCAGATGAGACCTGAAACAGAGTCAAAGTCAGTGGTGTCATGATGATGTCAGAATACCGCACACTCGATGATATATACCACACCATGTCTGCATCCAGCTTGTCCCATAATCTAGCGTAACAATGCAGGTCTTCAACTGACTGCACATTGAAATCAAGTTTTGAGTGCTCAAACAGCACTCCCCCCTGTTGGGCTTACAGCAGAGATCCTCTGGTTTTAGAGTCAAATTCAAAATCCTGCAACTGCAGTATATTTTGGGTTTTGGAAGCAGCAAAGGGCTGCAAATGGCAGATGCACACTGTATAGGAGAGGAAATGCTTCACAGCTGGAGACAAGACAGTGGATAAAATATTCCTCAGCATCAAACCTTGACATGCTACTATTCACTTGCTCTCTCAGAAGAGCTGAGCATGTTCAGTTATTCGGGTGAGATGTTGTTGTTCCAGGTGAGTTTTCTCCACAGTGGTAATTATTTCAGAAATGCGGCCCGCCCACGATGCGCCTGAGTGGTCTGAGAGGCCTGGGTGCCGCTACACGCGGTCGCTTTCTCGCCAACGTCACGTAGCCTACACGTTACTTTTAAGAAGGGGCTCGATCATTATCTCGGCCACCGTGGCAACAGCAGGTTGCTTTGATTATCAACGGGGGAGAAGAGGCGAGTTCGAGTCAAAGGAAATGCCTGCGCGCTAGTGAGCTATCAAAGCTGCATCTTCATCGCCCCTCACGACTTTTCCAAACCTTCAAGAAGGGAGGAGAGGCTGTTGAAGATGGCAGTGGCCAACAAAGCCAGTACCCACAAAAAGGCCAAACAGCTCAGTCCTCCTTCCCCACCCCCCTGTACCTCTCTGATAAATGACACAGCCTTGCCGCTCTCCCCCTCCCATGCCGGTTGGAGGTGGCGGCACTCCCCAGGCTGCTGGGAAAGCTGGCTGGGGTGACAGCTGCGTGGGCCCCTCCTTGCCTCGGCCCGGCGGGGGCTCCGATCTACTTGATTTGGGGGCCGGGAGACGCTTTTAATCTACCAGCAGGGCTCTGCAGCTGCTGTAAGCTACCCGAAAACAGTGTGCATGTACGTGTGTGTGTGTGTCTGCTGAAAGCCAGTTTTATATGCGAATGCCACGTTTGTGTACTGGATGTGTAGGTATGTATTCATAAGGACACTTACACCCTGCCCACTCTCTGCCCTCTACACACGCACGCACACACAGATGCTAGGGGAAATTGTTCAGAGCATGATTCCGCTGTACAGCGAGGACAGACACAGGCATGCACACGTAAAACACACAGAGGCCGGCTCCCTACACCCAGCTACACAGCTTTCAGCTTCAAACCCAACTAGCAATTAGTTCCACATGACAGGCCAATAAACACCAATGGAGGAGCAGACAGGCACATGCTTGACACTACATTTGATTTCACCTTTGTTTAGATTTACACCCCTCCCCCCTTCGAAAAAACAACCAAAACTGAGCTCTTTCTATGCAGAGCCCGTTAAACCTGGGGGACGGGACAACGCAGGAGGAAAGAGAGAACCCGTGACCGAGATGTTAGCCTGAACATGTGGCCCACATGTTCTTTAGTAATAGTGTAGTGATAGTGAGTAATAGTGGAGCGACATTGTAGTGCTAGTGGAGTGACAGTGGAGTGATAGTGAGTAATAGTGGAGCGATAGTGTAGTGATAGTGAGTAATAGTGGAGTTATAGTGTAGTGATAGTGAGTAATAGTGGAGCGATAGTGTAGTGATAATGGAGTGATAGTGGAGTGATAGCGTAGTGATAGTGGAGTGATAGTGAGTAATAGTGGAGTGATAGCGTAGTGATAGTGAGTAATAGTAGAGCGATAGTGTAGTGATAATGGAGTGACAGTGTAGTGATAGTGAGTAATAGTGGAGTGACAGCGGAGTGATAGTGGAGTGAGAGTGAGTAATAGTGGAGTGATAGCATAGTGATAGTGAGTAATAGTGTAGTGATAATGAAGTGATAGTGAGTAATAGTGGAGTGATAATGGAGTGACAGTGAATAATAGTGGAGTGATAATGTAGTGATAGTGAGTAATAGTGGAGTGATAGTGAGTAATAGTGGAGTGATAATGTAGTGATAGTGAACAATAGTGGAGTGATAGTGAGTAATAGTGGAGCGATAGTGTAGTGATAATGGAGTGACAGTGAATAATAGTGGAGTGATAATGTAGTGATAGTGAGTAATAGTGGAGTGATAGTGAGT